>CM031242.1:402526176-402755488 GCA_018340775.1 Taxus wallichiana var. yunnanensis
TGCCGGTCACCCTAAACTACAACTACTCAACCCAGAACCACCGTCGATTACCATTTAACCCCCAAAACAACCTTATTTTGAGGTTGGCACATTGTTTAGAGGTGAACATATCTTTTGAGAACAAGTTACGAAACCAGAGCTACATGCAAGTGGAATTAGCATTAGCACGTGCATCAGAGCATCAATAGTCAATACCTGAAGCAACTGCAAAACATTTTTCCTTCACGGGAGCATCCAGGGAAGTGCCAACACTACATAAATTCTATTCCATTTGATCACCCACCATTACCAACCAAAAATCAAGCTTGTGCAAGTGGTAAGTGCTTTATTAACCGACATTTGTCCATTTATCATTGGGTAGATTCTTTTGTTGTTGTTACTAATTTCTGCCCTCATTTCATTCTACCACCATTTTACCTCCATGCAAACTTGACCATCCTTTTCATATACCCCGAAATGCCCATATCTAGATTTTAATTATTCCTATACATACCAGAGACTCGCATGAACCCCGTCATTTCCTTCCATTCCCATCTATCCTAAGATATGTCACCCACCCTATTTTACTAAGTTTCCTATACCACGACCATACCGACATTGGTTATCCACAACTATCACCGGTTAACCTAAACTAACATCGGCCATACTAGACCGACGTCGATCTCTTGTGTCTTTACCAGAAACTAAGAATAGAGCTTCTAAACCTCCACCAAATACCTAAAACCACCCAGAATCTCACCCTAACCCGTACCAGTACCTTGACCAAGACCTTGACCTTCAAATTCAGTCATAGCTTAGCTTGTTGTGAATGAATTTTCTTATTGTAGATGAATGAGATACCTAAATCATTTTAACTACAGTAGGATTCCCTTTATTATTAGCATTAAGTTATTTTTAACAGTGGGTTGACACCATCTATGAAGTATCACACTTCCCGATCTAGCACAAACTAGCGGATCCACTGCATATCTTATTTAACCGTTATTTGGTGGTCTTTTTTTCCGCATTTCGGAGTAGTTCCTCCAAGAAAAAGGAAGCTCTCACGATAAGTGTGGATTTAGAAGTCATACTCATGAAACAACCTGAAACCAGCATCTTAACAAGTATTCCTCCCGGCCCCTTTACCCTTATCTATTTCATCAACATTCGAAGAAATGCTCTAGAATTAGGTGAAACATTTTGGCACACCTGGTGGGACTCGAATCCACAATCGCATGATTCTACAATCCTTCCCACCTAGTATCCTCTCGTTTCATCTATCATTCATTCTGGGTACGTACCCTATTTCATTCCCTCCTTCTCAATCTACCTATATGGAAGTGCCATATACTGGAATTCCACCCTCGTCATATGCCCAACACCAACCCTCTTACACTACAAGAGTCACCCAACCATCACAACCTACCAACAACCTAATCAAGTTAATGATGGACAAGATGCAGACATTGGAAGCATCATTTTCTAGCTCCCGCAACACTCTCACCTATGATGAGATTTGTAATGAGCCTATCCACCCATCCATTCCTATCTACCCATATTCCATGAATTGGGAAATGCCTAAATTTAGCCGCTTCAATAGCCAAAATACCCACAAGAGCATTTGCGGTCTTTCAAACATGGGTGTTATCTGATCGCCCATGATGACACTTTACTTTTGAGGACCTTTCCCATGTCTCTGACTAGGCCTGCATTATATTGGTATGGTGGGTTACCTAGACACTCTATCTTCTCATTTAATTAGGTAGCTCAAGCCTTTTGGATCAATTCTCCATTAACATTGTTAAGAAGGTTACCATGACTGACCTCTACTCTACATGTCAGTATGATAATGAATCTATCGTAGATTTTGTTGCTCATTGGTGTAGCCTGATCAATCAAATCACATTCCAACTACCACAATCCGAACTCATTGAGCTCTTCACATGGGCTTGTGCTAGACATATTTCATCGACCTGCAGTCCGAATTTCGAACCTTCGATGAGGCATTCACCATGGCACGAAAGCTAGAGATTCGGGCCATCGAAGAGAAGAAAATCCAACTACGCAATAAGAATTTGGCCTTCAAATCAAATGATGCCTCTTTTGCTTCGAAACCACAAAATAATTATTCAAAGTCCAAGGGAACCGCTAACACAAGTGGTACTCAAGGCTGCCTGACTCATCCATCAAATCAAGCTCTTCCTCATCTAATCTTTCTCCCTGTCCGAGACTTTTCAATTTAGAAAGGAATAATAGAAATATACTCCAATTGGGGAAACTTATTCTTCTATCGTAGAAAATCTCATTAAAGTGGGGCCATCACCTTTCCCCCATAAAACCACACACTAGTTTTGATCTTGCTCACCCCACACCCGCATGGTATAAAGAGCACGAATTCTGCAACTATCATCGAGTGAAGGGTCATAGTGACAAAAATTGCATCACTTTCAAAAATATTTTCCAAGAAATGCTCGAGAAAGGCGAGTTAACCTTGGATAATCCTAACGCACCTGCCAATCAAAACCTACACATCTTCAAGAAACCCTTTCCTAATCATGCCCCTTCTTCTAATCAAACTGGAGAGTCCTCAACTCATGATAGCCATACTCGTGAGGTCCATGCTATTTGTAGCAATACATCCATTGCTATCCAATTACCTCATATTCCTTCCATAGAGGAAACTTTAGCCCGAAGTCCTCCACCTACACTTGAACCCACTTCACCTACTCATCCACCCCGAGAGGGACGCCCTTCGTCTCCTCTCTCAACCATGAAAGAGACTCCTGTTAACATCGAAACTACTTAACCTTTGACTTCTCCACCTAGAGAGCCATCACCCACAATACTTCTTCAATCCATGGAAGATACTTTTCCATCTCCTCCACTCACAGAGGAGTACCCATCATCTCCTCCACCCACATAGGGGCACCCATTTTCTCCTCCACCTATCAAGGATCTAGTAGAGATACCTTTGCTCTCAGGTGACCATTCTCCATTAACTACCTAAGATCCTGTGGACTTACTTTCGGCTCTCTTACCCACAGAAGATGAAGCTAGCAAATTACCCGTCTCTAAGACACATTTTATGGGAATTTCCATTAGATCCTCATCAACCTCACCTACAACAGTGCCTTTTTCACACCTAGCCGATCACCTAGATTATGTGGATAGAGCCTTACTTTGGGGGCATCTTCTACTTCCTGTCTCAACACAAATGCAGATGTCACTTGTTGACACTTCCACTATCTATCCAAAAATATTTCAGCCAATTGAACCAAATACAACTACAACTATCACAAATTCCATCACGATACCACTAATGGCTCAAACCACACCCCTACCCATAACCCAACGTGCATCTACACCCAAGCCCACTGTTTCACACAAAATTTCTAGTTCTAGAATAGAGTTGCTTCTATCCTTTCATTCTCTTGAGAAACAGATAAGGGGTTAGGGTTAGGAGGAATACCTGTTGAGTGTTGGGAAGGTGTGCGCATACCGTAGAGAGATCAGACCGATTATGAAGAACTCCTTTTTGTCTGGGAAGGACTACCTATAAATAAGAATGCAAGACCACCAGATTTTAGTTAAACAATAAGTGAGGGAACTGCCTTAGGCCCAAGAAATATTAGACTTCCTTTCGAAGGTGGTCAATTCCCTTTTAATACAAATTAATGCAAATGATAATAAAGAAGATATTGCGAAATCATGATTTAGGTACCTCGTTACTAAAAGAAATAGAGACTAAACTACCAATAATAAAATGTCATTCTGTTTGTTTGGTCACTGGTTATCGATACGCTCGAGATCAAGTTACGAGGATAGATCACGATGAGATCTCGAGGTTGTTAGGAAATGAATAGGTGAAAGGTTGGTTTTGGTATAAGTCACAGTGACCGATGCCGGTCACTGGATAACCGACCACGGTTATAAAACCGCTACTGGTAGGAGATAACCGATATCGGTAGGGGCAGTGATTCAGGGCTTCTGGGCAGAGGTTGATTATAGGATGGTTATGGGGTTTTTAAGGTTGGTAGATGGTTAGGGGGAATAGTAAGGCAATGGAGAAGACTCAGGGAGTGAGAAAGCTGTCTTCTGGGCAATAAAGGGATGGATGAATGAAGGTTAGGTGCAGGGTGCTGCTGGGTGTTAGATCCAGGGGTGAGTTTATAATTACTATCAATCAAAAGTTCACGAACTAGAGCCTAGAAGCATACAAGATACTACTTACTACTTTCTGACGAGGATACAGGTCCGAGGAATGTGGTGACGAAGGCAAAGCTCAGGTGGGATGATCCGACAATGAAAATGAGATGATGAAGCTATCCTCTGACTCTCCCAATGCTTGGATGAGTGTGACAGTGATCTCATTGATCAGTTACAGTCTTGGACTCAATGCTCTTCTCTACAACCTCCTTCCCCCTTCTCACTTGTCTCTTTTTCCTAAATGAATTCGGATCCCTATTTTTGGTTGGGGGAGGTCATTTACAAGGAACCGATGGTGGTTGCCTAACCGACGCCGGCCACGTAGGGACCGATGTCGGTTAAGTCAAAGTTGGCTATTTTTAGTAAAATAGCCAACTTTCCCTCCTTTTCTCCCGAGGGGTCAGTTGTGGGCTTGGTCAAGTCATTATTAGGTTTGTCTTGATGCGGGTGAGGGGTGATGAGTCATGGGTGTGGGTCTGGACCAAGTCATAGGTCTTAATTAAGTTAGTTTAGGGTTAGGGCTAGGTCATAGTGAGGTGGCGAGGTGAGGTGGGTGGTTAGAGATGTGGATTTATTAATTATAAGGTAATTAATAAATAATTAAGTGTGTAAATTTTAGGTGGTGAGGTAGGGTTAGGTCATGGGACGAGATACGGCATGGCACAGGAGTCGTAAGACCCAAATTTGGTGTCTACATTTGCCCCTTGTTGTCGTGTAGCTTGTCTTGTAAAGCTGCACTGACAATAATAAAAAGTGGTTGCCCCAGTTAAGGGTATAGGTAATCCCCCTCAAGTCTATCACAGATGGAGGTGACATGAAATCAGGGATAGGGTTGATAAAGGGTAAATGATGGTGAGATGCTGGTAAGATGGTGGGGTAAGTTCAAGGAAGCCGACGCACACGTTAAAATGTAGTAGTGCGACCAGGGTACATGGTTTGAAGAGCAAACAAGCAATTCATAGGCAAAGGTCGATAGTTTATCCAAACAAGGCTGATATAATCCTGGTATCCAAGGCATAGGAAGTAGCTCTGGGAATATAACTGGGAAGGTACCGGAACGTTTAGGCATGTTTGGCAGTACCAAATGGTTGGTTTGGTTGAGATAAACGTCACGGTCTCGGTCTAAGAAAAAGGGTTGGGTCGATCAATTCAAGTATCCTAGTCATGCTAAAACATGAACAGTGAGCTCAATTGAACAAACAAGCTACATTATGGGTGGATAGAATCGTAATTTATGGGCCTCGATCAAGGTACTTAATTAGTGCGGCCATGGGTCGGGCCGATTGGATTGCGGCCTTGGGTCGGGCCGATTGGTTCGTCGGGCCTTGGGTTAGCCGATTGGCGCATGCGCCTGGGTTGGGCCGATTTCATTGTGGGCCTCGGTCGCCGAGCCGCCTTCGGGCCGATTGGTTGCGGCCTTAGGTTCGGGCCGATTGGTTTGCCGCGGCCTTGGGTTGGGCCGATTGGGCCGATTGGTCAGCCTGGCCGGGTCGGTTCGGGCCGATTGGTTGGCCGCGCCTGGGGTGGGCGATTGGTTGTTGCGGCCTTGGGTCGGGCCGATGATTGGTTGGGTCGGCCCTCGGGTGATTGGTTGGTCGCGGGCCTGGGTATAGCCGATTGGTTGGTTACGGCCTGGGGTGGGCCGATTGGATTGGTTGCCGGCCTTAGGTCAGCCTGATTTGATGAATTCAAATTCAAAATAAGGCTATTTAGCAAAGGTCAGGGGTAGGCGATGTGGTGAAAAATAGAGTTCGGTGGATAAGGGTAGGAGTTAGGGTAAACTAGGCAGGTAACCGATATCGATTAGTTATGACCGATATCGGTCTTCTAGGGCACGCCCTAACCGATATCGGTTAGAGGTCAAAACCTATAAAAAGAAAAAAATACATGGCATGTCATTTTCACATTGTGAATTTGAGTGCCAACCTATTTCTTGTCTGAGTTTTGAATTGATTGGGTTGAGTATTTGGGCTGAGTTGGCACTAGTTGAGTGGGGGAGTGAGTTATTGGTAGGCCCCAGAGATCAGGAGGCAGAGTTTGATTGGTTGAGGACCCTGCTGAGGAGATTTGGAGCTATGGCACAGCCTGGAGGAGCAGGAGGTGCTGGAGGAGCTGGACCACCACCACCTATCCCACCATGACGACGTGTAGTCATACCGGTAGGCTCTAAATCCCTATTTGTGTGAAGTTGATGAATTTAGCTAGGATGTGGGTTTTGGGGTAGGAATCTAAAATTTGATAAAATAATGAATAAATGAAGGTAAATCATAAAATGGAGTGGGTAGATATGTTAGGTAAGTCAAAATGGTAGGGTGGGTAAGTTTTTAGGCAATTGGGCTAGGTAGATGGGTAAAAATAGAAAAAAAGGGGATTTGGGGGCCGTTTTTGGTCCGGCCCCAAAATCCCACAGTGACCGATGTCGGTCACTAGGCGACCGACATCGGTCACAGCCGAAAGCTGTATAGAATAGTTGTTATAGAGACCGGCGTCGGTCATGTGTCGACCGACGTCGGTGCATAAAAGTCGGGTATAGACAAGTGGTGGGGGACCGATGGCGGTCGAGGGTGACCAGTACCGGTCACCATGGGTAGGAGGAAAGGGTGTGAAATTTGTTGTGTTGGTTTGTTGTAGGTGGGTAGGATAGATTTGTGGGGTGAAGGGGGAGAAGGTAGAGTTGCTAGGAAAGGTTATTGGGGTGGGGGTAATCGGGTGGTTGGAGGCCGGGTTGGGTAGGATAGGTTATGGGTTGTGTATGAATTAGGAGGGGTTAAATTGGTTGAGGTATGGTTAGAGGGCGAGAGTAGAGCGGGTGGAGTATGAGTGGGGCGGTTGGTAGGGTGTGGGATAGGTAAAGGGGATATTGTAGATGTTTGTAGGGTGGGGTTATTGATGTTGAGGGAGATGAGGTGGTTTAGGTTTGATTGGAGTGGGTAGGATATTTAGAGAAGGACCATAAGAGGAATTTATAGATGTATAGGGTAAGGTAGGTGGGTGTAGATGTGTTTATAGAGTCGGGTTGTGATTGGGTGGGTGAGTGAGTATAGAGGGTTAAGGTAGTTGTTTTGTAAAGGGTAGGCCTGATGGAGTGGGTTGTTTTTATAGGCACGCCAGCAGCTGATGATGTGAGATCGGATGCCACCTCTACTGGGGTGGATGCGGCCACATGTGTCCAGCAGCAATGGGCAGTGATGTGGGAGGTTGGACTCAGTGGAGTCCAGAGATATAGGGTTGTGGATAGGGACCACAGCCTGATGGTTTCCCTCATCGAGAGATGGGATCCGACAACCAATGTCTTCCATCTCCCTACTGGAGAGATGACAATCACGTTAGAGGATGTGTATCGCATCCTGAGACTACCGATCATAGGTGAGGTGGTGTTCCAGGTGGATGCCGAGACAATGATGGATAACATCCTGTAGGTATTTAGGGATGCAGCCCCATTGATTACATATCATAGTGCGAGCATCTGCTATGGTGATATGTATCGCGCGCATCGACAGGAGACATGGCTTGCCATGTGCTGATGATGATCGGGATCACCTGCTTCACCCTCCCTGACTCAAAGGGAGGCCGCTTCCCATGATCTTGATGGGAGTGCTACATGAGATGGTGGAGGAGCACACCTGCTATGCATGGGCACCGGTGTATCTGGTGCAGCTATATAGAGAGCTCTGGGGCTATCGCCGTATGAGGTGATTTGGGATATGTTCGACATTCTTGTTACACTACTGGGCCTATGAGCATATTGTGTGTTTACGACCAATAGGGTTGCCCCAAAGAGCTGGCCACAGTGAAATTTTATAGGTATGGGTTTTTGAGACGTGGTGGGGGTCGTGGGCCAGCCATGAGCAGTTATCGCAGGGTGAGATGTCACGTATTATAGACATATGTTAGAGGGCCTGACTGCACTAGATATTATATGAGGCCATACAGAGGCCATCAGCCCTGTGGAGGAGCCCGACCACATCTGCGATGGATCCAAGACATCTCTCTCGGATAGCTGGACGGGAGACCCGGGAGTATGAGTGTATTCCCCTAGAGAGGGTACGACGACAGTTGGGCCTACAGCAGGATGAGCCACCTCCCTTCCCACAGTATCAGAGGGAGGATGTAGAGGCACCACTACCTGTACCGCAGCCATTTGACCCAGTCTGGGTAGCAGAGAGACAGGCCGATGATACGGTGGACAACGTCGAAGTTACAGGTTCATTTTTGGTTTGGTGGGTAGGGCAAAGGGTAGCCATGAGAGCACAACCCACATAGCTAGATTTGGCTGCTGTTATAGCGGAGAGGGACCATCTCTTGGGTCAGGTAGTAGTTATTATAGGGGAAGCTTGCTGTTGCACAGGCACAGATTAGGGTGCTACAGGGGCAATTGGCCAAGGCATAGGGACAGTACGGGGACACAGCACAGTGCACGTGCATGTGCATGCATAGCCTCAGGTCTAGATCCTTGTTCAAGCACAGGCACAAGTCCCTATTCAGGCTTCGATGGTAGCTCCACCGCCACCACAGGTACTGTGCAGCATAGTGGTCGTGGGTGTATAGGCAGGTAGGGCCCACTTATATTAGGAGCCGGGGACCAGCCCCACCAGCCATGGTGGCACGGGCCCGATACATGGAGGTGAGAGTGAGGCCCGCTATTATCAGGATGTACTAGATGGTACCGGGGCTGATTATCAGCCATATGTGGCTCACAGAGCCGAGACGTCCTAGAGTCATAGGTCACAGGGGGCCGCAGCCACAGCCGGTGGGTCGGTTACAGGTAGGAGGCGAGATCCGCACAGGGGCCAGCTGAGGGATGGGCCGAGGGAGGGGGAGAGAGCTGAGTCACCCCAGGAGCGGAGATGGGTTTTGTTGAGTTGATAGAGGATTTGTTGATAGAGACACCGGTCTGCGAACCGAGTGTGTATATAGAGGCCTGCGTGCCCTCATAGGATTTATGTATGCATTTTTGTTGTATATACACTAGCCGCGAGCCGAGTACTTTTTGTATAGTTGATACCGGCCTGCGAGCCGAGTATATTTTTGACATGAGAGACCGGCCTGCGAGCCGAGTCAAGATTTTGACAGAGACAGCGGCCTGCGTGCCGACTTTGTATTTTGGATTATAGAGGCCCCATGCAGGGCAATTTGTATATGTTGACATTGATTTGAGGATATATATAGATGATGAGTTTGATCCACATGGTGTGTATAATGTTTGATTTGATGCATATATTAAAATGTTGTATGTGTTTTGTCGATGGTATTGGAATTTTGATGTATATATATAGATGATGTTGATGATGTTTTGATGATATGCATATGTTTTGAAATGTTGATGTTTATTATGATGATGGATGTTGATAGTGATGTCGTTATGCAGGGAAAAGAGGCGGCTCTGCCAAAAAAATTCAAAAAATAAAGAAAAGGATTAGGTTTAAGCAAGAGGAGACAGATGACCGATATCGGTTAGATAACCGATGTCGGTCACAACCTGACCGATACCGGTTAGCTAACCGATATCGGTTATACTTAAACGAGCTTTTCTAAAAATAGAAAAGCTTGGGAGGCAACTAAAATCTTATTTTTAGAGTCATGCAACATGTTAAATATGAAGATGCGAGGTTGTTGACGTCGATACAGGTAATTGCATGGGAGAATTGAGTGATAAGGAGGAAAGAGATAGGTAAAGTGATCGTGGGCTTGGATTAAGAAGGCGTAAAGGCAAGTAATAGTGAAGAGGGTGGTGAACATGGCTGAACAAGGAGAAGCATCCAATGGGCAGAGAGGAGAGGGAAGACAGGTTCCACCTCAAACTGCTGCATCCCAGAGGTATATATAATTTTTGGTTGGAATTAAATTTTTGCATGCGTATGAATAGGATGTGGGAAGGTAAGTGGGTAGAGATGAAAAAGAAAGGTGATAGGAAAAGGTTTGGGATGGGGTGAGTGTTATGGGGTAGGTAATCAGGGGTTTTGAATATGTTTTTAGGTATAGAGAGGCGCGAACAAGCGAGTAAGTTATCATAGGTGGTGTTTTTGAGTAGGGTAGATGGAATTGACAGTGACCGATATTGTTTAGGAATAACCAGTATCGGTTAGGTAACCGGTATCGGTTATCTATAACCGATATTGGTTACTATGTAAAGTTACGGATTGTGATAAAAAACACGTGGGAATTTATTTGTTGATTTGTTGTTTGTTGGTTTGATGTGTGCAGGCACAGGTAGGGTTGAGGATGAATGATAGGGTGTCAGCTTTATTGTCACGAGTCCGAGCGGATGTAACACTAGCTAAGTGGGCATTAATAAACCGTGTGGGGTTAAGTGGAATCCGCTATTATTCACGAATCACACGTAATCATGCTATGTTGCAGGTTGATTGAGAGATGGAATCCTAAAAAGAATACCTTCTATCTGCCAACAGGGGAGATGACAAAGTGACATTAGAAGATGTGTTTCAATTTTGAGACTTCAAATTACAGGAAGATGAGTGTATCGTGAAGGGCTTAATGTGGCGCGTACAATGATAATGGCAAAGATTTGGTCCTACCTGCAAGAGATTTGACACAAGTGAGGTTTGACATTCACTTATGGTATAATGTTTGCAAAGACACCCTAAGGCAACAAGGTGGCCGTGGTATTAATGATAGCGGTGGGGTATTATGCATTACTTAGACTAGATGGGGAAGATTTCAAAATCATTGATGTGTATTATTTGGGAAATGATAGAAAGGAGCGTGACTTTCACATGGGCACCCGCATATCTGGCGGAGCTATATAGGGGTTTATGGGCATGCAGTGAAATCACAGGACTACACTAGATTGTGCATACTTATTACATTGTTGGGCCTATGAGCACATTGTGTGTGTGCGAGCACCCATCCAGCAGGAGAGACCGACCCATGGGTCCAGACAGAGCAAGAGGAGATCCGAGACCGTGAAAGGTTGGAGATTAGGTGGTAGATGTGGGAGATGGTGACGATTACGGATATCCGTTGGAGGCCTTACGGGAACTATATGGTGATGGCAAACATAGCCGAGGATTTGAGGGGTGTAGAGCGATTGAGGTGGATCGCGGGACACAGGCCAGGTGAGTACGAGAGGATTCCTCTAGATCACATGAGGCAACAATTTGGATTTGTTCAGGATATACCCATGGCTCATAGATCATACAGAGGATCGACACCGAGGCACCATTCTCACCTCCATGGCCGACACTTCCAGAAGGACCATAAGAGACAGCAGCCTGATCATAGGGTAATGGATGTAGGAGTGACAGAGTCTTATAGATTATGGTGGGCAGCAAAGCTACGAGATACACATGAGAGGGCCGATCATCTTGACATAGTTGTGATTACCACATGGAGAGAGACCGCCTGACAGGTTTAGTTCACCAGCTTCAAACACAGATGAACGAGACCATGAGATTGTTAGAGGCTTCGCAGTCTCGAGTGGAGAGACTAGAGGCAAGAGTCCTCCACGCGAGAGGGCAGATTCGTATGTTACAGGAGAGATTGGTGGATCAGTGGGAGGAACCAATAGCAGTGGTACCTTTGAGTATGGAGAGGCCAGGTGAGCGGCGTCGACGATCACCATCACTTCCTAGTTCGGGACGAGGCGCGGGGGTCTAAGTGAGTTTCATACATAGGGGTAGAAGAATAAATAAAGATTCCGACCTGCGCGTCGATGATAGAGAAGATGTATTTGTTTAACATCTAAATAAAATGGAATATGTATGTTGATTTGAGTTTGTGATAATTATAAGAATGTTTGTGTTTTGAATGTTTGGATTGAAAAAGGACAAAGGTGAGTGTTATCAATATAAATATGTGAAAATATTTATATTTTTAAGTAAAACACAACACATGATAGGTGATGGTAGGGGATGGTCGAGCTAACCTTGGGAGACCCCATGTCTCCTAAGTGCTGCCTACATAGCCCATTGCACAAAGCAAGGAGGGGCCTTAGACCGATGTAGTTCTCCCTTAGGACCAGGGAGAGGTGAATTCAGGCAATTTAGTTGTGGTTAGGCAATTTGTTGGTTGGTGAAAGTTTGATGTTTGTAGAGTAATGTTGTTGGTGTTGGTGTGGGTATAGGTGAAGTGAGGGTTAGCTTACCCAAGCATAGAAACCGTGTCCTAATTAAGATCAACACACAATCTTAGATTCGGGTAAAAGAGGCAAAAATGTCCCATAGTTGGAAAGAGCTAAACAAACCACGTATTATCATAGGATGAGCTTGAATCCCTAGGTACCTTGCATATGTGATAATTCGATAGGTGAAAAGATATGTATAATCACAAGATATCGGATATACGCACGTCCCTTGAGTTTTGTTATTGTGAAAAATGGTGAGTTTTGTTTTGTTTTTTTAGGGGCGCAGAGAACTTGTTATAAGGTGATTATTTTGACGGAAGAGAACCAAACCAAAATAGACAAGTCCATGACTCAAAAGTACTTTTGAATACTGCTTTGATTTTTCTAGATATAGATTGATCGATGCGGGAAGTCTATATGGGATATGCATTTTGTTGTTCTTGAGGTCTTCACAAAGCTGATCAATGCGAGAAGCTTCTGATAGAGGCTGACTTTGTATAGCTTTCCTTTGAGGGAAATCTAGTTATAGTAGCAAACGCGGCGTTGCACATAGCTGTTCTTTCGAGGGAGCAGTCTAGTTATAGTAGCAGATGTGGCTTTTGCGCATAGCTGTCCTTCGAGGGAGTAGTCTAGTTTATAGCATGGAGGTCTAGATGTCTGTTCGGCCTGAAGCATCTAGTTTTGCAGGAAGTTTGACTCAAGAATATCCCAGAATTGTATAATTGAGAACTTGTTATTTTGATACTTTTAAGTCATGGACCAGACTAAAAAGGAGAAGGCATCTTTAAGAGGAGGTGATGATCAAACCATGTGAGCTTGATTCTACTTTAAGATGCACAAAACAAGGTGTATGAGGTGGTAAATGAGCTCAAGGGATGAGCGCAAGGTAGATAAGAAGTGATGTAACACTAAATTCAACAAAGAGAATGGTCAAAGATGCAAGACATTAAGGGGTTTAAGTTCAGTTTACCATTAAGCAAAGCTAAACGATAAGTACCTGATCCGTAAGTGTGAGTGATAATGTAAGGCCCAATCCAATTAGGAGCAAATTTTCCACATTTGCTCTTTTCTAGTTTGGTTACATGTTGATTCTCTTTGAGGACAAGATCACCAATTTTAAAGGTACGCTCATGAATTCACTTATCATAAGCACGCTTAATGCGCTTTTGATAAATTTGAAGGTGGTCAAGAGCGGTAAGACGATGCTCGTCAAGAAGCTCCAATTGGGCTAACCGCTCTTGGCGGAAGTCATCATTGGTGAGAATATCCTGGAGAGATATTCTGAGGGAAGGGATTTGTATTTCGAGAGGCAAGACAACCTCGGTACCATACACCAGAGAGAATGGTGTGGCATTAGTGGAAGTACGAATGCTGGTACGATAAGCCCAAAGGGCAAAGGGGATGTGATCATGCCAATTTTGACCAGAATCGTTAACGACTTTCATGAGAATTTTGGTTAAGGTTTTGTTAGAAGATTCGGCTTGACCATTTTCTTGTGGATAGTAGGGTGATGAGAAGCTAAGTTTGATACCAAAGTTGTCACAAAGGGCTCACAATAGCTTATTTTTGAAAGATTTGCCATTATCGGTTATCAAGCGATGAGGAACACCGAAACGGCAAATAATGTGATGATTGATGAATTCAACAATTTTCTCCTTTTTGGTTGAAATGAGTGGAATGGCCTCCACCCATTTAGTGTAATATTCGGTTTCGTGTGAGATCCAACGGTGACGTTGCGAAGAAGGTGGATGAATCTCACCAATAAGGTCCAAACCCCATTGTGAGAAAGGCCAAAGATCTCGTGCGACCTGTAGCGGATGGCTGGGAGTATGTTGAAGGTTGGCATACTGTTGACACATAACACAACGCTTAACATATTTGCAGCAGTATTTATTAAGAGTAGGCCAATAATATCCTAGGTGAAGGATCCGCTTGGCCATGGCAAAGCCACTAAAGTGCCCACCACAAATTCCGTCATGGACTTGTTGGATGGTATGAGTGACTTCAGCGCTGGTTAGACATCGAAGGAGGATACCATCGAAGCCACATTTATAGAGGAGTCCCCCCATGATGACATAATGAGAAACACCTTTAAGAAAAGCGTGTTTGCCATTACTATTAAGGTTAGGTGGGAGAACAGAGTTTGTAAGGTAGTCATGAAATTGGTGATACTGTATCCCGTGAGTTAAAGCAGATGCATTATTTACCAAACAAACATCTGGGACTAAGTAAGATGGGGCAAAGAGTTGTTGGACCAAGAAAAATATGTCAGAATTAGATGGTGATGTAGGAATTTGTGAGGCCAAGAAAGCCATAGTATCCACAAATTTATTAGTTGAGCGTGGAACGGTTTGGATAGTATAATGGGTAAATAAGGTCAAAAGTGAATCTACGTAACGTTTGTACTTTTGAAGTTCCTCATTTTTACATTGGTAGATGCCAGTGACTTGATTTACTACCAATTGAGAGTCACCAAAAATGTGAATAGACTTCACACCTAAGTGTAACGTAACGTAGAGACCCAAAACAAGGGCCTCGTATTCCGCTGTATTGTTAGTGTAGGGGAAATTGAGCCTGAATGAAAGAGGCATAGGTTCACCTTCAAGAGGAATGAGAACAACGCCTACCCCTTTGCCGTGTTGGCATTTAGATCCATCGAAGAAGAGAGTCATCGGATAAGACGCATCATTGAGTGAAAGAGTTGTGATGAGTTCATCAGGGAAAGTAAAATTGGTAAATTGTTCCCTGTAATGGGGCTTCCGAAGTTGGTCTCGTGATAGTTTGTCCTTTGACTGATTTCTGGTGTACGAACTCAAGGTCAAGGTTGGTGAGGAGCATAAGCCATCGGGTGATACATTGGTTTAGATGAGGTTTGGCGTACATATAATGTATGGGGGGTGTTGGTGATGATAAAAGTTTTGTGATTCAGGAGGTAATGTCAGAATTTGGTGGCCACAAATGATAAGGCTAGGCACAACTTTTCGACATGTGTATACCTAGTTTTGTAATCCACAAGAGTACAACTTATGTAATAAACTACTTGTTCTCGATGTTTAGAGTCACGATGTGCGAGCATGGCTCCTACAGCATGGTCGGTGGCAGAAAGGTAAAGGTAGAAAGGGCGATCGTCCTGAGGTGGGATAAGCACGGGTGGCTGCAAGAGATAAGTTTTAAGAGCCTCAAAGGATTTGTGGCACTCCTCACTCCATTGAAAAATAATGTCCTTTTTAAGGAGATGATGGAAAGGTTGACATCGATCCGAGAGTTGTGAGATGAAACGACGGATAGATTGGAGTTTGCCCTGCAAACTACGCAATTGTTTTAGGTTAGTGGGTGGGGGAATTTCTAAAATAGCTTTGACTTTAGTGGGGTCGACCTCAATGCCATACAAAGAGACGATAAAGCCAAGGAGTTTTCCCGAAAGGATGCCAAAGACACATTTCTTTGGCTGAAGACGAACACAGTATTGTAATAGGCAATCGAAAATAATGGTTAAAACATTGAGATGTTCACTGCGATGTTTGGATTTTCCAAGAAGATCATCGACATAATCCTCAAGGATAGTGTGCATAATGTCATGAAAAATGTAAGTCATAGCCCACTGATAGGTCACACCAAAGATTCTTAAGGCCAAATGGCATGACACGATACAGGTGTGCCCTGTGGGGTAATGAAGGCGGTTTTATGTTGATCGGCCTGGGGCTACTAAAATTTGATTATATCCCGAGAAACCATCCATGAGAGAAAGCATCTCATGGTCCGCATTGAGATCAACAAGTTGATCAATGCTAGGTAGGGGGAAGTCATCCTTTGGGAAAGTGAAGTTAAGATCCTTGAAACTACATATCCGAAGTCCCCTTGTCGCTTTTAGTGATAGGTACAACATTAGAAATACATCATGCGGATAGTCAATAGGTAAGATGAAAGAGACATAAAGGAGTCATGAAGCTCTTCTTTAACCAAGAGAGCAATGCGTGGATGCATTTTTCTCTCATTTCTGTTTAACTGGTTTGGAGTCTAGTTTTAGAGTGATGTTATGGACAACAATGTTAGGATCGATTCCTGGCATGTCGGCGTAGGACCAAGCGAAAGCTTGATTGTGGGCACAGAGAAAGGTAGTGAAGGCAGCTTGTTCTGATGCATCGAGAGATTGTCCAATCTTTACAATGTGAGGATCATCCTCCATGTGGATGTTGATTTCTATAGTCAACTCATTCAACATGGTTTGGGTGTCATATGGTAAGGCGCGTTGAATATAAGAGTCATTCGCACCAAGGTAGGTGAGGATGGATTCATCATCCTGGAACTCCACAACATTAATCGAAGGCAGGTCTTCTTCGAACATGTTTGAATATAAAAGGGGGAGAGAAGATGGGTTCGCACCATCACGTTGATAAGTGAGAGGACCTAGGAAGATAGCATTCACGAAAAAAAAAAATTAGGAGGGATAGATTCTAGGTCTATCGACTCCGTGGGTGAAGATGGTAAAATGGGTGATGATTGTTCGGAATGGGTGACTTCATCGTCTTCCTGGATACAATTGACACGAGGTTTCTTCAGTGTAGGTGGTTCAGAAAACCCAAGACCACTACGATCTTTGTGTTTGCGTGTTGTCATGGGAATAACCATATGTCGTCCTTGCTCATAAAGACCGAAACCAAAACCTTTCCAAGCACAACGCGTCAGGAAGGTGAGGGAAAAATGATGGTTGGTTAGATATTGAAAATCAGATTGGAAGGGAACCACACCAAGGGGAGGTTCAGGGGTGACAGAGGATGCTTCGACACCCCCATACGTTAGGTTGGTGTGGCAATTAGGTGGTCCGTAGGAGATCACCTCCCCCACGACGGTCGTAGGTAGGATGCGCATGTAATTGTCCATACTCTTGTGGGGTATGGAAGGTGCTAACATTGTATAGGTGGTACTCCCCTAGCGTAAGGCATTGAAAAACACCTACCAAGGGATCCGAGGTTGGGATGTTGTCCGTGGGGAAGGAAGAGGTATTTACGTCGGTGGTTTCATTTGTCGAAGGTGTGGGTGTGGCTAAGGTGGATGGTTCAGGCGTGATTGAAGTAGATGGTTGGGTTAGATCAATGTGTGTCTTGACTGGTACAAGCACATCATTAGGGTGGTATAATATATTGCAGGTTTTGAAGGGGGAGCGTTAGCTATGATGGTGTATGAATTCCCCTCATACTTGAATTTTATGCATCTATGTAAGGTGGAGGGAACGCATCCCATAGCCCGGATCCAAGGGCAGCCTAACAACATGTTGTATTGGAATTATCCCTCAAGGACATAGAAGAGTTCGGGTAAGGTACGTGGCCCTACACGAATGTTAAGGATCATGGTGCCTAGGTAGAAGTAATAGCATCATCGAATGAATGCAACATAGTGGGGTGGCACACATGTAGCTAAGAGGGATATTCATCTATTGGAAGGATTTGGAAGAGACGATGTTTAGGCTAGCACCACCATCGATCATAACACAATGTACCCATATGTCCCAAATGTAAGCCGAGATGAAAAGAGCGGGGTCAGGATCTTCTGCACCAAAGAATACAATTTCTTCTTCAAAAAAACTGACAGCAGCGGTTTCCTGTACAGGGAAAGAGGTGGTTGTAGAGGTAGGTTGTTTGGTGAGAGAAGAAACGTGGTTGGGTGTGAAGATGGAGGCAATGGGTAAGGTTTCATTAGGTAGGACCTCTATCCCTTGGAGGATCTCAATTAGAGCTTGTTGATGAGATTCAGATGTTTGAATGAGATCATAAAGTGTCATTTTTACAGGAGATTGGTGAAGTTGTTTGATCATGGTACGATGGGAAACTCCATAAGAGACTGGATAGGCAGGCCCACGAATAACCACTTTAGGTGGTGGTGTGATTGGGATGGTGAAAGAAGAAAGAGAGGCCGCAGGTGTGCTTTCTTTAGCTTTTCCATTGTTTTTCTGACCTCAAGTAGCAATGCTAATCATGTTGATCTCGTGAATACGAGAGGAAGAAGATGGCAGGGATAAGTCATTGTTCTCGAGAGGTGGGGTTGCAATGATGATAGATTTTGGTGAGGTGGGGATAGGTGGTAAAGGAGAAGGGATCGAAGCTAGGGGCTTCTCTCTCCGTAAGTTGTCTTTCTGAGATTGTCTATCCGAGATAGGCAACTGGTGAAGGATGGCTTTCAAAGCTTTGCATCCTTCTACATTGTGTCCTGGTGTGCGGTGGTAAGCACATATTTTAGATTCATCATAACCTATAGGTCGAGGTTTAGATGGATCATAGGGTCTTAGTGGGGGTAGGGAAATGGTCGCATCCTCTATCAGCATATCAAGGATCTTGGCGTAAGATCCTTTGAGCGGGTCAAATTCAAATGAAGATGAGGCTATTGATTGAGTGGGTGAGATTATTGATTGTTTTAGTAATGGTTAGGTACGAGTGGTTCATATGGGTGGTGGTTTAGGTGAGGGATTTTGATGATTGGGTTTAACTAGGCATGGCTTCTTCTGCGCAGAAGTCATGTTTAGCTGGTTAGATGATGAGGCCACAGATGACATGGTGGCAAGAAAAAACCATGGGGAAAGAGGAGCGACAACAAACAAGTCCTTCGATGATCGAGTTTTCTTAGGGTTGGTAGGTAGGAAAGATACTTGGGGTGACGGTGTTGAGAGGCCTGTGGATTTTTGTATGGGTGCAGAAGGTGCTGGTCGTGTTAAAGAAGATATGGGAGGCATGGTGTATTGAGGCAAGGTGGAGGGATGAGGCCCCAATATAGAAGGTAAGATTGACGATGAGGGTTGAAGCCATGCCTGCTGTACTGGTGTGATCGGGGGCGAGGGTTTTAGGTGTGGCAGAGGCATAGATTGGACTCGAGGAGATTGGGCCTGTCTCCTAGGTGGATTGACGGCTTTATTTTTGGATAAGTCTAACTGTTTAGGTGGGTGCGTCAGGCTGGGTATTGGTAAATTCCCAAGCATAGGGAAGGTTTGGTTAGGTTGATAGAGGTTGATGAGGTATTCGGTAGAGATGAGGGGGTGGAGGTGAGGATATAGGCATTTTGAGATTTTGTAAAAACTTTGGGTATATGGTAGAGGTGTCTGGATTAGTCATTTGCATTTGAGTAGAGCATGGTGTTCTCAAACGTGCCCATAAGAGTCATCTATCTTCTGGGGGATGACAATCTTCACGTATGGACGAGCATTTTGATATGGAAGAGAAGTGAGTTGTGATTCCATCCCATCGGGGTGTGATACAGGGGGCGAATGAGTGTTGTATCAATGGGTGTTAACCGTACTGGAAAGGGTAAAATTATTTGAGTGATGTTCTAGAGGCTCGAGGGGGTTTCTCTTCTAAGGACAACAGAAAAAGTGGCGATCCTTCTTCTTTTGCAGCAAGAGCGGTGGAAGGAGATGTTTGGGCAATAGATAAGTTGGATAACATCCGCTCACAGTCTTGCAGGGAGGTGGTGTAAGAAGGCTCTTCTGTGAGAAGAGAACTCTGGGCGGTTGGTTCCTTTATGGGTAAAGGAATAGTGGGGCTATCCTCTTGTCCTGATGAAGGAGAAGGGGGCGAGGACTCTTGCGTTGGTGAAGAGGCTCGATTCAAAATTTCTTCGATGGAAGCCCTTGGTTGGGAGTTGAAAACCACATGGATCTCATGCACACTCTTCTCCTCGGCTAAGGTTTCTTGGTTTGTGTTACTGTTAGAGGAATGGTTTGGAAATGGTTTGTTGAAGATTTTTAAATTTTGATTAGTAGGGGCATTAGGATTATCGAGGGTTATATCCCCTGTATCAACCATTTCCTGCACTATGTTTTTCAACATCTTGTAGTTTTCGTGGTTGTGTCCCTTCACGCGATGGAAGTTACAGAAATCATTCTCTTTATACCAAGAAGGTATAGCATGGGCGGAATCAAACCCAGAGTGAGGTTTAGCAGGAGGCAAGGTGATAGCTCCTGCTTTAAGCAATTTGTCCAAGATCACTTCATAAGTTTCTCCCAAGGGAGTGTACTGGATGGGCTCGGCTTTATACTTATAGGTGGATTTCGGCTGGGTATAAGACGGTGCTTGAGATTTGACCATTACCACATGTATAGCTCCTTTTGATTTCAAAGCAGCCGATGCATGAGAGTTGGTGGTGTTGGGTTTGTTCATGGAGTCCTGGGTTCAGAAATTTGAGTTTTTGTTGCACAACTTAAATTTCTCCTCCTCTAAGGCCCGAACCTCTAGTTTCGAGCCATAGTAAAGGCCTCATCAAAGGTGCGGAAAGTTTGAATTTGGAGGGTGGGAGAAATGTGTTTAGCGCAGGCCCACGTAAAGAGTTTGATGAGCTCGGCCTGAGGTAAGGCATAAGTAAGTTGGTTGATGAGGCCCCGCCATCGTCCAACGAAATCTGCGATAGACTCGTCTTCAAATTGTCGGATGGCATAGAGGTCAGTAATGGATACTTTCTTTGTAATATTGATGGAGAAGTGATCCAAGAAAGATTGGGCAATTGGTTAAAGGAGAAGATTGAGTGCTGGGCTAAAGCAATGTACCACTCCAAGGTAGGTCCTGATAAGGACATGGGGAAGGTATGGAGTAGTAAGGCATCATCATGAGCAATCAGATAGTAGGCATGTCTAAATGATCACAAGTGTTGTTGAGGGTCCTCCTTACTATTAAAGTGAGTAAATTTTGGTAATTCCCATTGAGGAGGATATGTATGAAGGGGGATAAAAGGGTGAATAGGCTCCCGACAAACTTGCTCGTATGTCAGGGTGTTACGGTTTCCTGAAACAGAAGCCTCAAGATTTTGCATCTTGTCCATCATCTGTTTAATTAAATCATTGGTTGGGTTAGATGATGGTGTTATCATCGTAAACGGAGGAGGATTAGGCCAAGAGCCGCTACTAGAAAATGGTGGGATTAAATGTTGATAAGGTATCGATGATGAATGTGTTGGGGCAACCGAATAAGGATGTCCTATATAAGATGTTGAGGCCACCGGATGAGGTTGCGGAAATGAAAAGGTGGGTGGAGCCTGAGAGGGAAAGCTCGTGTGAATAGGTGGTAGAGAACAAGTTATGAAAGAGGCAATTTGCGAGAGGGATGAGGTAGGGGTAGTGGACGGTAGTGATGTGTGGGGCCCTAGATTAACCAAAGGAAAGCCAATTGGTGTAGTATGGACCATCGAATCCACTGAGCTGGGAGACGGGGCTAAGGATGAAGACGGTGAGGTGGAGTTATTAGGTGGGGAAGGAGCTAAGTGGGCGGCTATACTAATAGGCATACCCAAGAGGAGTTGACCATCGGGTGTATGGTCAAGGGTATGAGACAAATAATACTGTATGGCACCAAGATTAGCATCCAAAAATTTAGCAAAATCCAGATCTCCGACAAAGATCTTGGGAAAAGCATTGGTGTCTGTAGGATTCCCCATAGGATGCAAAGGGGGTGACTCAGGCAAAGACACGAAACAAGCATGTGAAACCATGGCTATGGCTTGTTTCCAGGTGATAATAACCATGGAAAAAGGATACAAAAAGAATTAGTCAATCAGAACAGAAAATGCAACAAAATGTTGGAATTGGTAGGTTACTAGTTTATCGTGAATCAGAAACATAGTAACGATATCGGTCTAAAGAATCGATATCGGCCTAAGTAACCGATGTCGGTCAAGTAACCGATATCGGCCAAGTAACCGATGTCGGATGCCGCAACCCGTCGTTGATCAAATAACCGGTCGGTAGAAGAGGACCGGTGCTGGTCATGTGAAGGCAAAGAGAGAATGTAAGAGGCTGCTGGTTTGGGGATAACAAGGCTTAGTATACCCACCAAACTGTCTGAAGTGATAACTGAGATAGGGTATAACAGAGAAACAAAACTGAAAGAAAAATAGAAAACAAGCAAGATGCACAAGCAAATCAAGAGACTAACCCTAGGATTAGTTTTAATCACTTTTGGGCTTATGCCTTAGACGCAAGATGATGTCAATCCTAAACAAAAGACCTAAGGGAGATGTCAAGTTTGTTTTGGCTTGTAAGGCTACCTCAATCTGGGTAGAGGAATACCGCGGGAAAGGGGGATGTTTGAGATGTTGTGTAGATTATGATGTGATTTGGTATGTGTTGTGTAGTGAGAGTAAGATTAATTTCTCGTCAATACCATGGATATCACCCCCACATGTACGACCTGTTACTTAATCTACGTTCACTAGAATTAAAAACAACAAGCAAGAATGTGATGCACGTGTTTTAAACCCAAATCAAAAATGATATTCGATGAAGAAAAGAAGATGACTTTCACTAATGCAAAGATGCGAAAGAAAGAAAAATAATTTTATCAAAATGAAAAATATTTTGTGAATATTTAGAAGAAAGAAACAACAAGTTTTCTCCCATATGAAAACAAGCAAGAAAGAAAGAAACCCGAATAGGGTCCCACCGGGCATGCCAAAATGTTTCGCACATAATTTCTAGTTCCAGAATAGAGTTGCTTCTATCCTTTCATTCTCTTGAGAAACAGATAAGGGGTTAGGGTTAGGAGGAATACCTGTTGAGTGTTGGGAAGGTGTGCGCATACCATAGAGAGATCAGACCGATTGTGAAGAACTCCTTTTTGTCTGGGAAGGACTACCTGTAAATAAGAATGCAAGACCACTAGATTTTAGTTAGACAATAAGTGAGGGAACTGCCTTGGGCCCAGGAAATATTAGACTTCCTTTCGAAGGTGGTCAGTTCCCTTTTAATACAAATTAATGCAAATGATAATAAAGAAGCTATTGCGAAATCACGATTTAGGTACCTCGTTACTAAAAGCAATAGAGACTAAACTACCAATAATAAAACATCATTCTATTTGTTTGGTCACTAGTTATTGATACGTTCAGATCAAGTTATGGGATAGATCATGCCGATCTGAGGTTGTTAGGAAATGAATAGGTGAAAGGTTGGTTTTGGTATAAGTCACAGTGACCGATGCCGGTCACTGGATAACCGACCACGGTTATAAAACCACTACCGGTAGGGAGATAACCGATATCGGTAGGGGTAGTGATTCAGGGGCTTCTAGGTAGAGGTTGATTATAGGATGGTTATGGGGTTTTTAAGGTTGGTAGATGGTTAGGGGAATAGTAAGGCAATGGAGAAGACTCAGGGAGTGAGAAAGCTATCTTCTGGGAAATATAGGGATGGATGAATGAAGGTTAGGTGCAGGGTGCTGCCGGGTGTTAGATCCAAGGGTGAGTTTATAATTACTATCAATCAAAAGTTCACGAAGTGGAGCCTAGAAGCATACAAGATACTACTTACTACTTTCTGACGAGGATACAGGTCCGAGGAATGTGGTGACAAAGGTAAAGCTCAGGTGGGATGTTCGACAATCGAAAATGAGCTGATGAAGCTATCCTCTGACTCTCCCAATGCTTGGATGAGTGTGACAGTGATCTCATTGATCAGCTATCAGTCTTGGACTCAATGCTCTTCTCTGCAACCTCCTTCCTCCTTCTCACTTGTCTCTTTTCCTAAATGAATTCGGATCCCCTATTTTTGGTTGGGGGAGGTCATTTACAGGGAACCGATGGCGGTTGCCTAACCGACGCCGGCCGCGTAGGGACCGATGTCGGTTAGGTCAAAGTTGGCTATTTTTAGTAAAATAGCCAACTTTCCCTCCTTTTCTCCCGAGGGGTCGGTTGTGGGCTTGGTCAAGTCATTATTAGGTTCATTTTGATGTGGGTGAGGGGTGATGAGTCATGGGTGTGGGTCTAGACCAAGTCATAGGTCTTAATTAAGTTAGTTTAGGGTTAGGGCTAGGTCATAGTGAGGTGGCGAGGTGAGGTGGTAGGGTTGGAGATGTGGATTTATTAATTATAAGGTAATTAATAAATAATTAAGTGTGTAAGTTTTAGGTGGTGAGGTAGGGTTAGGTTGTGGGATGAGATACGGGGTACAGGGAGTCGTAAGACCCAAATTTGGTGTCTACATTTGCCCCTTGTTGTCGTGTAGCTTGTCTTGTAAAGCTGCACTGACAATAATAAAAAGTGGTTGCCCCAGTTAAGGGTATAGGTAATCCCCCTCAAGTCTATCACAGATTGAGGTGACATGAAATCAGGGATAGGGTTGATAAAGGGTAAATGATGGTGAGATGCTGGTAAGATGGTGGGGTAAGTTCAAGGAAGCCGACGCACGTTAAAATGCAGTAGTGCGACCAGGGTACATGGTTTGAAGAGCAAACAAGCAATTCATAGGCAAAGGTCGATAGTTTATCCAAACAAAGATGATATAATCCACGGTATCCAAGGCATAGGAAGTAGCTCCAGGGGATATAACGGGAAGGTACTAGAATGTTTAGGCATGTTCGGCAGTACCAAATGGTTGGTTTGGTTGAGATAAACGTCACGGTCTCGGTCTAAGCAAAGCTGGTTGGCTGATCAATTCAAGTATCCTAGTCATGCTAAAACACAAACAAGTGAGCTCGATTGAACAAACAACTACATTATGGGTGGATAGAATCATAATTTGCGGGCCTCGGTCGAGGTACTTAATTGGTGCGGCCGTGGGTCGGGCCGATTGGTTGGGTGCGGCCTTGGGTCGGGCCGATTGGTTGATTGCGGCCTTGGGTTGGGCCGATTGGGTTGTTGCGGCCTTGGGTCGAGGCCGAGTGGTTGGTTGTGGCCTTGGGTCGGGCCGATTGGTTGGTTGTGGCCTTGTGTCGGGCCGATTGGTTGGTTGTGGCCTTGGGTCGAGCCGATTGGTTAGTTGTGGCCTTGGGTCGGGCTTGGGTGGGCGATTGGTTGGTTGGTTGGTTTCGGCCTTGGGGCGGGCTGATTGGTTGGTTGTGGCCTTGGGTGGCCGATTGGTTGGTTGCGGCCTTGGGTCGGGCCAATGAATTCAAAATAAGGCTATTTAGCAAAGGCCGGGGGTAGGTGATGTGGTGAAAAATAGAGTTCGGTGGATAAGGGCAAGAGTTAGGGTAAACTAGGTAGGTAACCGATATCGGTTAGTTATGACCGGTATCGGTTAGGAGACCGATATTGGTCTTCTAGGGCGCGCCCTAACCGATATTGGTTAGAGGTCAAAACCTATAAATATAAAAAATACGGCGTGTCATTTTCACATTGTGAATTTGAGTGCCAACTTGTTTCTTGTTTGAGTTTTGAATTGATTGGGTTGAGTATTTGGGCTGAGTTGGCACTAGTTGAGTGGGGGAGTGAGTTATTGGTAGGCCCCAGAGATCAGGAGGCAGAGTTTGATTGGTTGAGGACCCACTTTGAGGAGATTTGGAGCTATGGCATAGCCTAGAGGAGCAGAAGGTGCTTTGGACTGGACCCACCACCTATCCCACCATGATGACATGTAGTTGTACTGTAGGCTCTAAATCCCTATTTGTGTGAAGTTGATGAATTTAGCTAGGATGTGGGTTTTGGGGTAGGAATCTAAAATTTGATAAAATAATGAATAAATGAAGGTAAATCATAAAATGGAGTGGGTAGATATGTTAGGTAAGTCAAAATGGTAGGGTAGGTAAGTTTTTAGGCAATTGGGGTGGGTGGATGGGTAAAAATGGAAAAGGGGATGGGGGGGAAATGTTTTTGGTCGGCCCGAAATCCCACAGTGATCGATGTCGGTCACTAGGTGACCGCATCGGTCACAGTGAAAGTTGTATAGAATAGTTTTTATAGAGACCGGCGTCGGTCATGTGTCGACCGACGTCGGTGCATAAAAGTCGGGTATAGACAAGTGGTGGGGGATGATGGCGGTCGAGGGTGACCGGTACGGTCACCATGGGTCGGAGGAAAGGGTGTGAAATTTGTTGTGTTGGTTAGTTGTAGGTGGGTAGGATAGATTTGTGGGGTGAAGGGGGAGAAGGTAGAGTTGCTAGGAAAGGTTATTGGGGTGGGGGTAATCGGGTGGTTGGAGGCCGGGTTGGGTAGGATAGGTTATGGGTTGTGTATGAATTAGGAGGGGTTAAATTGGTTGAGGTATGGTTAGAGGGCGAGAGTAGAGCGGGTGGAGTATGAGTGGGGCGGTTGGTAGGGTGTGGGATAGGTAAAGGGGGTATTGTAGATGTTTGTAGGGTGGGGTTATTGATGTTGAGGGAGATGAGGTGGTTTAGGTTTGATTGGAGTGGGTAGGATATTTAGAGGACCATAAGAGTGAGAGGAATTTATAGATGTATAGGGTAAGGTAGGTGGGTGTAGATGTGTTTATAGAGTCGGGTTGTGATTGGGTGGGTGAGTGAGTATAGATGGTTAAGGTAGTTGTTTTGTAAAGGGTAGGACTGATGGAGTGGGTTGTTTTTACAGCACGCCAAAGAACCGACGATGTAAGATCGGATGCCACCTCTACTTGGGGTGGATGCGGCCACATGTTTCCGTAATGCGGTGGGTAGTGATGCGGGAGGTTGGACTCGGTGAGTCCATAGATATAGGGCTATGGATACGGACCACGGCTGATGGTTGCCCTCATCGAGGATGGGATCCGCAACCAATGTCTTCCATCTCCCTACTTGGAGAGATGACATCACGCTAGAGGATGTGTATCGCATCCCGAGATTACCAATCATAGGTGAGGTGGTGTTCCGGTGGATCTTGAGACAAAGATGGATAAAATCCTATAGGTATTGAGGATGTAGCCCCATTAATTACATATCATAGTGCGAGCATCTGCTATGGCGATATGTATCGTGCACATCGATAGGAGACACGGCTTGCCATGCTGATGATGATCGGGATCACCTGCTTCGCCCTCCCTGACTCAGAGGGAGGCCGCTTCCCACGGGCTCTGATGGGAGTGCTACATGAGATGGTGGAGGAGCACACCTGCTATGCATGGGCACCGGTGTATCTGGTGCAGCTATACAAAGAGCTCTGGGGCTATCGCCGTATGAGGTGATTCGGGATATGTTTGACATTCTTGTTACACTACTGGGCCTACGAGCATATTGTGTGTTTACGACCAGTAGGGTTGCCCCAACAGCCAGGGCCACAGGCAGTTTATAGGTATGGGTTTCAGAGGTGGTTGGGGGTCATGGGCTAGCCACGAGTAGTTATCACAGGGTGAGATGTCACGTATTACAGGCATATGTTAGAGGGCCTGACCGCACTAGATATTATATGGAGGCCATACAGAGGCCATCAGCCCCGTGGAGGAGCCCGAGCACAGCTGCGATGGATCCAGTACATCTTCTGGATAGCTGGACGGAGACCCAGGGAGTATGAGTGGATTCCCCTAGAGAGGGTACGACGACAGTTGGGCCTATGACAGGATGAGCCACCTCCCTTCCCACAGTATCGGAGGGAGGATGTAGAGGCACCACTACCTGTACCACAGCCATTTGACCCAGTCTGGGTAGTAGAGACCGATCGATGATACGGTGGACGACGCCGAGTTACAGGTTCATTTTTGGTTTGGTGGGCAGGGCAGAGGGCAGCCATGAGAGCACAACCCACACAACCAGATTTGGTGGCTGTTATAGTGGAGAGGGACCATCTCTTGGGTCAGGTGCAGTTATTACAGGGGCAGTCACTGCTGCTACGCATGCACAAATTGAAGTGCTACAGGGGCGGTTGGCAAGGCACAAGGACATGTACAGTGGATAGGCACAGAGCACGAGCACGGCCTCGGGGGAGTATGGGGACAGGCGCAGCACGAGCACAGCACAACCTCGTGTCTAGATCCCTTTTCAAGCACAGCACAAGTCCCTGTTCAGGTTCCGATGGTAGCTCCACCGCCACCATAGGTATAAGCGCGCAGGTCGTGGTGTACAGGGCAGGGCGGTGGTCCACTTATATTAGGATCCGGGGGACTATCCCCACCATCCATGGTGGCACGGACCCGATACATGGAGGCGATAGTGGAGGCTCACTATTATCAGGATGTACTAGATGGTACCGAGGCTGATTATCAGCCATATGCGGCTGACAGTCGAGGCGTCCCGAGTCATAGGTCACGTGGGGCGCGAGCCATGGCCCGATGGGTCGGTTACAGGTAGGAGGCGAGATCCGACACAGGGGCTAGCTGAGGGATGGGCCAAGGGCGGGGGAGAGAGCTGAGTCACCCCAGGAGTGGAGATGGGTTTTGTTGAGTTGATAGAGGATTTGTTGATAGAGACACCGGTCTACGAACCGAGTGTGTATATAGAGGCTTACATGCCCTCATAGGATTTATGTATGCATTTTTGTTGTATATACTAGCCTGCGAGCCGAGTACATTTTTTATAGTTGATACCGGCCTGCGAGCCGAGTATATTTTTGACATGAGAGACCAGCCTACGAGCCGAGTCGAGATTTTGACAGAGACAAGCGGCTGCGTGCGAATTTGTATTTTGGATTATAGAGGCCCCATGCAGGCAATTTGTATATGTTGAAATTTATTTGAGGATATATATAGATGATGAGTTTTGATCCACATGGTGTGTATAATGTTTGATTTGATGCATATATTAAAATGTTGTATGTGTTTTGTCGATGGTATTGGAATTTTGATGTATATATATAGATGATGTTGATGATGTTTTGATGATATGCATATGTTTTGAAATGTTGATGTTTATTATGATGATGGATGTTGATAGTGATGTCGTTTATGCAGGGAAAAGAGGTAGGCTCTGCCAAAAAAATTCAAAAAACAAAGAAAAGGATTAGGTTTAAGCAAGAGGAGACAGATGACCGATATCGGTTAGATAACCGATGTCGGTCACAACCTGACCGATACTGGTTAGCTAACCGATATCGGTTATACTTAAACGAGATTTTCTAAAAATAGAAAATCTTGGGAGGCAACTAAAATCTTATTTTTAGAGTCATGCAACATGTTAAATATGAAGATGCGAGGCTGTTGACGTCGATACAGGTAATTGCATGGGAGAATTGAGTGATAAGGAGGAAAGAGATAGGTAAAGTGATCGTGGGCTTGGATTAAGAAGGCGTAAAGGCAAGTAATAGTGAAGAGGGTGGTGAACATGGCTGAACAAGGAGAAGCATCCAGTGGGCAGAGAGGAGAGGGAAGACAGGTTCCACCTCAAACTGCTGCATCCCAGGAGGTATATATAATTTTTGGTTGGAATTAAATTTTTGCATGCGTATGAATAGGATGTGGGAAGGTAAGTGGGTAGAGATGAAAAAGAAAGGTGATAGGAAAAGGTTTGGGATGGGGTGAGTGTTATGGGGTAGGTAATCAGGGGTTTCGAATATGTTTTTAGGTATAGAGAGGCGAACAAGCGAGTAAGTTATCATAGGTGGTGTTTTTGAGCAGGGTAGATGGAATGTGCGGTGGATCGATATCGTTTAGAATAATCAGATCGGTTAGGTAAGTAACCGGTATTGGTTATCTATAACCGATATCGGTTACTGTGTAAAGTTACGGATTGTGATAAAAAACACGTGGGAATTTATTTGTTGATTTGTTGTTTGTTGGTTTGATGTGTGCAGGCACAGGCAGGGTTGAGGATGAATGATAGGGTGCCAGCTTTGTTGTCACGAGTCCAAGTGGATGTAACACCAGCTGAGTGGGCATTAATAAACCATGTGGGGTTAAGTGGAATCCGCTATTATTCACGAATCGCACACAATCATGCTATGTTGCAGGCGCTGATTGAGAGATGGAATCCTGAAAAGAATACCTTCTATCTGCCAATAGGGGAGATGATAAAGTGACGTTAGAAGATGTGTTTCAAATTTTGAGACTTCCAATTATAGGAAGACCAGTGTATCAGGTAGGGCCTAATGCGGCGCGTGTAGCGATAATGGTAGTATTTGGTCCAGCCACACGAGATTTGACATAGCGAGGTTTGACATTCACTTATGGTATAATGTTTACAGCACACCCTGAGGCAACAAGGTTGGCCATGGTATTAATGATAGTGGTGGGGTATTATGCATTACCTAGAGTGAGACGGGGGAAGATTTCCAAAATTATTGATGTGTATTATTCATAAAATGATAGAAGGAAGCGTGACTTTCGCATGGGCACCGCATATCTAGCGGAGCTATACAGGGGTTTATGGGCATGCAGGTGAAATCACAGGACTACACTAGATTGTGCATACTTATTACATTGTTGGGTCTATGAGCACATTGTGTGTGTGCAATCAATAGGCCAACCCATCAAGGCAGGAGAGACAAGAGTGCAAAGGTTGGGATTCAGGCAATGGGTCCAGACAGAGCAAGAGGCGAGATCCGAAGCCGTGACATGATGATGCCGAGTATTATAGGTAGATGTGGGAGATGGTGATAATTGTGGATATCCATTGGAGGCCTTACGGGAACTATATGGTGATGGTGAACATAGCCGAGGATTTGAGGGGTGTAGAGCGATTGAGGTGGATCACGGGACACAGGCCAGGTGAGTACGAGAGGATTCCTCTAGATCACGTGCGGTGATAATTTGGATTTGTTCAGGATATACCCATGGCGTCATAGGCCATACAAGAGGATCGACATCGAGGCACCATTCTCACCTCCACGGCCGACACTTCCAAAAGGACCAGAAGAGACAACAGCCGATCGCAGGGTAATGGATGCAGGAGTGACAGAGTCTTATAGATTATGGTGGGCAGCAGAGCTGCGAGATACACATGAGAGGGCCGATCATCCTGACATAGCTATGATTACCATGGAGAGAGACCGCCTGTAGGGTTTAGTTCACCAGCTTCAAACACAGATGAACGAGACCACGGGATTGTTAGAGGCTTCGTAGTCTCGAGTGGAGAGACTAGAGGCAAGAGTCCTCCACGCGAGAGGGTAGATTCGTATGTTATAGGAGAGATTGGTGGATCAGTGGGAGGAACCAATAGCAGTGGTACCTTTGAGTACGGAGAGGCCAGGTGAGCGGTGTCGACGATCACCATCACTTCCTGGTTCGGGACGAGGCACGGGGGTCTAAGTGAGTTTCATACATAGGGGTAGAAGAATAAATAAAGATTCCGACCTGCGTGTTGATGATAGAGAAGATGTATTTGTTTAACATCTAAATAAAATGGAATATGTATGTTGATTTGAGTTTGTGATAATTATAAAAATGTTTGTGTTTTGAATGTTTGGATTGAAAAAGGACAAAGGTGAATGTTATCAATATAAATATGTGAAAATATTTATATTTTTAAGTAAAACACAACACATGAAAGGTGATGGTAGGGGATGATTGAGCTAACCTTGGGAGACGCCATGTCTCCTAAGTGCTGCCTACATAGCCCATTACAAAGCAAGGACGGGCCTCAAACCAATGTAGTTCTCCCTTAGGACCAGGGAGAGGTGAATTCGGAGCAATTTAGTTGTGGTAGGCAATTTTTGGTTGGTGAAAGTTTGATGTTTGTAGAGTAATGTTGTTGGTGTTGGTGTGGGTATAGGTGAAGTGAGGGTTAGCTTACCCAAGCATAAGAAACCGTGTCCTAATTAAGATCAACACACAATCTTAGATTCGGGTAAAAGAGGAAAAACTGTCCCATAGTTGGAAAGAGCTAAACAAACCACGTATTATTGTAGGATGAGCTTGAATCCCTAGGTACCTTACATAGGCAAGAAGTCGATAGGTGAAAAGAGTTGTATAATCACAAGATATCGGATATACGCACGTCCCTTGAGTTTTGTTATTGTGAAGAATGGTGAGGAGGGGTGGATGGAATAGTTTTGTTTCTGTTAGGGGCACAGAGAACTTGTTATAAGGTGATTATTTTGACGGAAGAGAACCAAACCAAAATAGACAAGTCCATGACTCAAAAGTACTTTTGAATACTGCTTTGATTTTTTCTGGATATAGACTGATCGATGCGGGAAGTCTATATGGGATATGCATTTTGTTGTTCTTGAGGTCTTCATGAAGCTGATCAATGCGAGAAGCTTCTGATAGAGGCTGACTTTGTATAGCTGTCCTTCGAGGGAGCAGTCTAGTTATAGTAGCAGACGCGGTGTTGCACATAGCTGTCCTTCGAGGGAGCAGTCTAGTTATAGTAGCAGATGTAGCTTTTGCACATAGCTGTCCTTCGAGGGAGCAGTCTAGTTTATAGCGTGGAGGTCTAGATGTCTGTTTGGCCTGAAGCATCTAGTTTTGCAGGAAGTTTGACTCAAGAATATCCCAGAATTGTATAATTGAGAACTTGTTATTTTGATACTTTTAAGTCATGGACTAGACTAAAAAGGAGAAGGCATCTTTAAGAGGAGGTGATGATCAAACCATGTGAGCTTGATTCTACTTTAAGATGCACGAAACAAGGTGTATGAGGTGGTAAATGAGCTCAAGGGACGAGCGCAAGGTAGATAAGAAGTGATGTAACACTAAATTCAATAGTAGAATGGTCGGAGATGCAAGGCATTAAGGGGTTCAAGTTCAGGTTTACCATTAAGCGAAGCTAAACGATAAGTACCTGATCCATAAGTGTGAGTGATAATGTAAGGCCCAATCCAATTAGGAGCAAATTTTCCACGTTTGCTCTTTTCTAGTTTGGTTACATGTTGATTCTCTTTGAGGACAAGATCACCAATTTTAAAGGTACGCTCATGAATTCGCTTATCATAAGCACGCTTAATGTGCTTTTGATAAATTTGAAGGTGGTCAAGAGCTATAAGACGACGCTCGTCAAGAAGCTCCAATTGGGCTAACCGCTCTTGGCGGAAGTCATCATTGGTGAGAATATCCTGAAGAGATATTCTAAGGGAAGGGATTTGTATTTCGAGAGGCAAGACAGCCTCGGTACCATACACTAGAGAGAATAGTGTGGCATTAGTGGAAGTACGAATGCTGGTACGATAAGCCCAAAGGGCAAAGGGGATGTGATCATGCCAATTTTAACCAAAATTGTTAACGAATTTCATGAGAATTTTGATTAAGGATTTGTTAGAAGATTTGGCTTGACCATTTGCTTGTGGATAGTAAGGTAACGAGAAGCTAAGTTTGATACCAAAGTTGTCACAAAGGGCTCATAACAACTTATTTTTGAAAGATTTGCCATTATCGGTTATCAAGCGATGAGGAACACGAAACGGAAAATAATGTGATGATTGATGAATTCAACAATTTTCTCCTTTTTGGTTGAAATGAGTGGAATGGCCTCCACCCATTTAGTGTAATATTTGGTTTCGTGATGATCCAATGGTGACGTTGCGAAGAAGGTGGATGAATCTCACCAATAAGGTCCAAACCCCATTGTGAGAAAGGCCAAAGATCTCGTGCGACCTGTAGCGGATGGCTAGGAGTATGTTGAAGGTTGGCATGTTGTTGACACATAACACAATGCTTAACATATTCATAGTAGTCTTTATTAAGAGTAGGCCAATAATATCCTAGGTGAAGGATCCGCTTGGCCATGGCAAAGCCACTAAAGTGCCCACCACAAATTCCGTCATGGACTTGTTGGATGGTATGAGTGACTTCAGCGTTGGTTAGACATCGAAGGAGGATACCATCGAAGCCACATTTATAGAGAATTCCCCCATGATGACATAACGAGAAACACCTTTAAGAAAAGCACGTTTTCCATTACTATTAAGGTTAGGTGGGAGAACAGAGTTTGTAAGGTAGTCATGAAATTGGTGATACCAGGTATCCTGTGAGTCAGCAGATGCATTATTTACCATACAAACATCCGGGACTAAGTAAGATGGGGTAAAGAGTTGTTGGACCAAGACAAATATGTCAGAATCAGATGGTGATGCAGGAATTTGTGAGGCCAAGCAAGCCATAGTATCCGCAAATTTATTAGTTGAGCGTGGAACGGTTTGGATAGTATAATGGGTAAATAAGGTCAAAAGTGAATCTACGTAACGTTTGTACTTTTGAAGTTCCTCATTTTTACATTGGTAGATGCCAGTGACTTGATTTACTACCAATTAAGAGTCACCAAAAATGTGAATAGACTTCACACCTAAGTGTAACGCAACATGGAGACCCAAAACAAGGGCCTCGTATTCCACTGTATTGTTAGTGCAGGGGAAATCGAGCCTAAATGAAAGAGGCATAGGTTCACCTTCAAGAGGAATGAGAACAACACCCGCCCCTCCGCATTGGCATTTAGATCCATCGAAGAAGAGAGTCATTGGATAAGACGCATCATTGAGCGAAAGAGTTGCGATGAGTTCATCAGGGAAAGTAAAATTGGTAAATTGTTCCCCAGGTAAAGGGGCTTCCACGAGTTGGTCTGCGATAGTTTTTCCTTTGACTGATTTCTGGTGTACGAACTCAAGGTCGAGGTCGGTGAGGAGCATAAGCCATCGGGTGATGCATTGGTTTAGATGAGGTTTGGCGTACATATAATGTATGGGGTCAGCGTTGGTGATGACAAAAGTTTTTGATTCAGGAGGTAATGTCAGAGTTTGGTGGCCACAAATGATAGGGCTAGGCACAACTTTTCGACATGTGTATACCTAGTTTTGTAATCCACAAGAGTATGGCTTATGTAATAAACTACTTGTTCTCGATGTTCGGAGTCATGATGTGCGAGCATGAATCCTACAACATGGTCGGTGGCAGAAAGGTAAAGGTAGAAAGGGTGATCATCCTGAGGTGGGATAAGCATGGGTGGCTATAAGAGATAAGTTTTAAGAGCCTCAAAGGCTTTGTGGCACTCCTCGCTCCATTGAAAAAAATGTCCTTGTTAAGGAGATGATGGAAAGGTTGACATCGATCCGAGAGTTGTGAGATGAAACGACAGATAGATTGGATTTTGCCTGCAAACTACGCAATTGTTTTAGGTTAGTGGGTGGGGGAATTTCTAAAATAGCTTTGACTTTAGCAGGTCAACCTCAATGCCATGCAAAGAGATGATAAAGCCAAGGAGTTTTCCGGAAAGGATGTCAAAGACACATTTCTTTGGCTGAAGACGAACACAATATTGTAATAGGTGATCGAAAATAATGGTTAAAACATCGAGATGTTCACTGCGATGTTTGGATTTTCCAAGAAGATCATCGACATAATCCTCAAGGATAGTGTGCATAATGTCATGAAAAATGTAATTCATAGCCCGTTGATAGGTCGCACCAGCATTCTTAAGGCCAAATGGCATGACACGATAGTAGAAGGTGCCCCAAGGGGTAATGAAGGTGGTTTTATGTTGATTGGCGGGGCTACTAAAATTTGATTATATCCCGAGAAACCATCCATGAGAGAAAGCATCTCATGGCCTACAGTGAGATCAACAAGTTGATCAATGCTAGGTAGGGGGAAGTTGTCCTTTGGGCAAGCGAGGTTAAGATCCCAGAAATCCGTACATATCCGAAGTCCCCCTGTCGCTTTAGTGACAGGTACAACATTAGAAATCCATTGTGGATAGTCAATAGGTAAGATGAAAGAGACAGAAAGGAGTCATTGAAGCTCTTCTTTAACCAAGAGAGAAATGCGTGGATGCATTTTTCTCAGCTTCTGTTTAACTGGTTTGGAGTCTAGTTTCAGAGTGATGTTATGGATAGCAATGTCAGGATCGATTCCTGGCATGTCGGCGTAGGACCAAGTGAAAGCTTGATTGCGGGCACGGAGAAAGGTAGTGAAGGCGGCTTGTTCTGATGCATCAAGAGATTGTCCGATCTTTACAATGTGAGGATCGTCCTCTGTGTGGATGTTGATTTCTATAGTCAACTCATTCAACATGGTTTGGGTGTCAGATGGTAAGGCGCGTTGAATATAAGATTCATCCACACCAAGGTAAGTGAGGATGGAGTCATAATCCTGGCACTCCACAACATTAATCGAAGGTAGGTCTTCTTCTATCATGTTTGGATATAAAAGGGGGAGAGAAGATGGGTCCTCACCATCGCGTTGATAAGTGAGAGGACCTAGGAAGATAGCATTCACGAAAAAAAAGTTAGGAGGGATAGATTCCGGGTCTATCGACTCCGTGGGTGAAGATGGTAAAATGGGCGATGATTGTTCGGAATGGGTGACTTCATCATCTTCCTAGATACAATTGACACGAGGTTTCTTCAGTGTAGGTGGTTCAGAAAACCCAAGACCACTACGATCTTTGTGTTTGCATGTTGTCATGGGAATAACCGTATGTCATCCTTGCTCATAAAGACCGAAACCAAAACCTTTCCAAGCACAACGCGTCAGGAAGGTGAGGGTGAAACGATGGTTGGTTAGATATTGAAAATCAGATTGGAAGGGAATCACACCAAGGGGAGGTTCGGGGGTGACAGAGGATGCTTTGACACCCCCATACGTTAGGTTGGTGCGGAAATTAGGTGGTCCGTAGGAGATCACCTCCCCCACATGACGGTCGTAGGTAGGATGCGCATGTAATTTTCCATACTCTTGTGGGGTATGGAAGGTGCTAACATTGTATAGGCGGTACTCCCCTAGTGTAAGGCATTGAAAAACACCTACCAAGGGATCCGAGGTTGGGATGTTGTCCGTGGGGAAGGAAGAGGTATTCGCATCGGTGGTTTCATTGGTCGAAGGTGTGGGTGCGGCTAAGGTGGATGGTTGAGGCATGGTTGAAGTAGATGGTTGGGTTGGATCAATGGGTGTCTTGACTGGTACAAGCACATCATTAGGGTGGTATAACATATTGCAGGTTTTGAAGGGGGAAGCGTCAGCTGTGATGGTGTATGACTTCCCCTCATACTTGAATTTTATGCATCTATGTAAGGTGGAGGGAACGCATCCCATAGCCCGGATCCAAGGGCGGCCTAACAACATGTTGTATTGGAATTATCCCTCAAGGACATAGAAGAGTTCGAGGTAAGGTACGTGGCCCTATACGAATGTTAAGGATCACGGTCCCTAGGGTAGAAGTAATAGCATCTTTGAATGAATGTAAAATAGTGGGGTTGGCACACATGCAGCTAGGAGGGATATTCATCTGTTGGAAGGCTTTAGAAGAGACGATGTTTAGGCTAGTACCCCATTGATCATAACATGATGTACCCAGATGTCCTGGATGTAAGCCGAGATGAAAAAGTGGGGTCAGGATCTACTGCACCAAAAAGACAATTTCTTTTGAGAAAAATTGATGGTGCAGCTTGGCTTGCTATACGAGGGACGAGAGGTGGTTGTGGAGGTAGGTTGTTTGGTGAGAGAAGCAATGTGATTGGGTGTGAAGATGGAGGCAACGGGTAATATTTCGTTAGGTAGGATCTCTATCCCTTGGAGGATCTCAATTAGAGCTTGTCGATGAGATTCAGATGTTTGAATGAGATCATAAAGTGTCATTTTTATAGGAGATTGGTGAAGTTGTTTAATCATGGTACGATGGGAAACTCCATCAGAGACTGGATAGGCAGGCCCACGAATAACCACTTTAGGTGGTGGTGTGATCGGGATGGCGGAAGAAGAAAGAGAGGCCATAGGTGTGCTTTCTTTAGCTTTTCCATTGTTTTTCTGACCTCGAGTAGTAATGCTAATCATGTTGATCTCATGAATACGAGAGGAGGAAGATGATAGGGATAAGATATTGTTCTCGAGAGGTGTGGTTGCAATGATGATAGATTTTGGTGAGGTGGGGACAGGTGGTAAAGGAGAAGGGATCAAAGCTTATTTCTTCTCTCGCCGTAAGTTGTCTTTCGAGATTTTCTATCCGAGATAGGCAAGCTGGCGAAGGATGGCTTTCAAAGCTTTGCATACTTCTACATTGTGTCCTAGTGTGCAAAGTGGTAAGCACAAATTTTAGATTCATCATAACCTATAGGTCGAGGTTTAGATGGATCATAAGGTGCAGAGGGGGTAGGGAAATGGTCGCATCCTCTATCAACATATCAAGGATCTTGGTGTAAGATCCTTTGAGCGGGTCAAATGAAGATGAGGCTATTGATTGAGTGGGTGAGATTATTGATTGTTTTGGTAATGGTTGGGTATGAGTGGTTCGTACGGGTGGTGGTTTAGGTGAGGATTTTGATGATTAGGTTTAACTAGGCATGGCTTCTTTGCGTAGAATTCATGTTTATTTGGTTAGATGATGAGGCCACAAATGATGTGGTGGAAGGAAACAACCATGGGGAAAAGAGGAGTGACAACAAACAAGTCCTTCGATGATTGAGTTTGCTTAGGGTTGGTAAGTAGGTAAGATACTTGGGGTAACGGTGTTGAGAGGCTGTGAATTTTTGTATGGGTGCGAAGGTGCTAGTCAGTGTTAAAGAAGATATGGGAGGCATGGTGTATTGAGGCAAGGTGGAGGGATGAGGCCCCAATATAGAAGGTAAGATTGATGGTGAGGGTTGAAGCCGTGCCTGCTGTACTGGTGTGATCGGGGGTGAGGGTTTTAGGTGTGGTGAGAGGCATAGATTGGACTCGAGGAGATTGGGCCTGTCTCCTAGGTGGATTGACGGCTTTATTTTTGGATAAGTCTAACCGTTTAGGTGGGTGCGTCAGGCTGGGTATTGGTAAAGTCCCAAGCGTAGGGGAAGGTTTGGTTAGGTTGATAGAGGTTGATGAGGTATTCGGTGGAGATGAGGGGGGTGGAGGTGAGGATATAGGCATTTTGAGCTTTTGTAAAAACTTTGGGTATATGGTAGAGGTGTCTGGATTAGTCATTTGCATTTGAGTAGAGCATGGTGTTCTCAAACGTGCCCATAAGAGTCATCTATCTTCTGGGGGATGACAATCTTCACGTATGGATGGGCATTTTGATATGGAAGAGAAGTGGGTTGTGATTCCGGTCCACTGGGGGTGTGATACAGGGGGCGAATGAGGCGCTGTATCAATGGGTGTTAAGGGGTCAACCGGTCGCTGGAAAGATTTAGGCGATGAAGAACTGATAGGGAGGAGGGCATGTTCTAGAGGATCTGTCATGATTAAGGAATTTGGTGATGTAGGCTCGAGGGGTTTCTCTTCTAAGGATGACAGAAAAAGTGGTGATCCTTCTTCTTTTGCAGCAAGAGTGGTGGAAGGAGATGTTTGGGAAATAGATAAGTTGGATAACATCCGCTCACAGTCTTGTAGGGATGTGGTGTAAGAAGGCTCTTCTGTGAGAAGAGAAATCTAGGCGGTTGGTTCCTTTATGGGTAAAGGAATAGTGGGGCTATCCTCTTGTCCTGATGAAGGAGAAGGGGGTGAGGACTCTTGCATCGGGAAGAGGCTCGATTCAGAATTTCTTCGATGGAAGCCCTTGGTTGGGAGTTGAAAACCACATGGATCTCATGCACACTCTTTTCCTCGGCTAAGGTTTCTTGGTTTGTGTTACTATTAGAGGAATGGTTTGGAAATGGTTTGTTGAAGATTTTTAAATTTCAATTAGTAGGGGCATTAGGATTATCGAGGGTTATATCCCCTGTATCAACCATTTCCTACACTATGTTTTTCAACATCTTGCATTTTTCGTGGCTGTGTCCCTTCACGTGATGGAAGTTACAGAAATCATTCTCTTTATACCAAGAAGGTATAGCACGGGTGGAATCAAACCCGGAGTGAGGTTTAACAGGAGGCAAGGTGATAGCTCCTGCTTTAAGCAATTTTTCCAAGATCACTTCATAAGTTTCTCCCAAGGGAGTGTACTGGATGGGCTCGGCTTTATACTTATAGGTGGATTTCGACTGGGTATAAGATGGTACTTGAGATTTGACCATCACGCGTGTTTACAACTCCTTTTCATTTCAAAGCAGATGAAGCATGAGAGTTGGTGGTGTTGGGTTTGTTCGTGAAGTCCTAGGTTCAAATTTTTTTTTGTTGCGCAACTTCAATTTCTCCTCCTCTAAGGCCCGAACCTCTAGTTTTCGTGCCATAGTAAAGGCCTCATCAAAGGTGCGGAAAGTTTGAATTTGGAGGGTGGGAGAAATGTGTTTAGCGCAGGCCCACGTAAAGAGTTTGATGAGCTCGTCTTGAGGTAAGGCATAAGTAAGTTGGTTGATGAGGCCCCGCCATCGTCCAACGAAATTTGCGATAGATTCGTCTTCAAATTTTTGGATGGCATAGAGGTCGGTAATGGATACTTTCTTGGAAATATTGATAGAGAAATGATCCAAGAAATATTGGGCTAACTGGTTAAAGGAGAAGATTGAGTGCTAGGCTAAAGCACTGTACCACTCCAAGGTAGGTCTTGATAAGGACATGGGGAAGGTACAGAGTAGTAAGGCATTGTCATGAGCAATCAGATAGCAAGCATGTCTAAATGATCACAAGTGTTGTTGAGGGTCCTCCTTACTATTAAAGCGAGTAAATTTTGGTAATTCCCATTAAGGAGGATATGTATGAAGGGGGATAGAAGGGTGAATAGGCTCCCGAAAAACTTGCTCATATGTCAGGGTGTTACGGCTTCCTGAAACATAAGCCTCAAGATTTTACATCTTGTCCATCATCTGTTTAATTAAATCATTGGTTGGGTTAGATGATGGTGTTGTCGTCGTAAACGGAGGAGGATTAGGCCAAGAGCCGCTACTAGACAATGGTGGGATTAAATGTTGATAAGGTATCGATGATGAATGTGTTGGGGCAACTGAATAAGGATGTCCTAAATAAGATGTTGAGGCCACCGGATGAGGTTGCGGAAATGAAAAGGTGGGCGGAACACGAGAGGGAAGCTCGTGTGGATAGGTGGTAGAGAACAAGTTATGAAAGAGGCAAATCTGCGAGAGGGATGAGGTAGGGGCAGTGGATGGTAGTGATATGTGGGGCCCCAGATTAACCAAAGGAAAGCCAATTGGTGTAGTATGGACCATCGAATCCACTGAGCTGGGAGATGGGGCTAAGGATGAAGACGGTGAGGCGGAGTTATTAGGTGGGGAAGGAGCTAAGTGGGTGGCTATACTAATAGGCATACCCAAGAGGAGTTGACCATCGGGTGTACGGTCAGGGGTATGAGACAAATAATACTATATGGCGCCAAGATTAGCATCCAAAAATTTAGCAAAATCCGGATCTCTACAGAGATCTTGGGAAAAGCATTGGTGTCCGTAGGATTCCCCATAGGATGTGAAGGGGGTGACTCAGGCAAAGACACGGAACAAGCATGTGAAACCATGGCTGTGGCTTGTTTCGGGTGATAACAACCATGGAAAAGAGGATACAATAGAGAATTAGTCAATCAGGAACAAAAAATGCAACAAAATGTTGGAATTGGTAGGTTACTGGTTTGTTAGGAACTATAAAACAAGTAAACCAATATCGTCCAGAATCGATATCGGTCGATGGTCGGCGTCGGTCGTAACCGATGTCGGTAGAAGAGGACTAGTGCCGGTCACTATGAAGGAAAAGAGAGAATGTAAGAGGCTGCTGGTTTAGGGATAACAAGGCTTAGTATACCCACCAAACTGTCTGAAGTGATAACTGAGACAGGGTATAACAGAGAAACAGAACTGAAAGAAAAACAAAAAACAAGCAAGATGCACAAGAAAATCAAGAGACTAACCCTAGGATTAGTTTTAATCACTTTTGGGCTTATGCCTTAGACTCAAGATGATGTCAATCCTAAACAAAAGACCTAAGGGAGATGTCAAGTTTGTTTTGGCTTGTAAGGCTACCTCAATCAGGCAGAGGAATACCGCAGAAAGGGGGGATGTTTGAGATGTTGTGTAGATTATGATGTGATTTGGTATGTGTTGTGCAATGAGAGTAAGATTAATTTCTCGTCAATACCATGGATATTACCCCCACGTGTATGACCTGTTACTTAATCTACGTTCACTAGAATGAAAAACAACAAGCAAGAATGTGATGCACATGTTTTAAAACCCAAATCAAAAATGATATTCGATGAAGCAAAGAAAGAGAAGAGGTCAAGAAGATAACTTTCACTAATGCAAAGATGCGAAAGTAAGACAAGTTCTTTTACCAAAATGACAAAATATTTTGTGAATATTTAGAAGAGAGAAACAGCAAGTGTGCTCCCTACATGAAAACAAGCAAGAAATAAAGAAACCTGAGAAGGGTCCCACCGGGCGTGCCAAAATGTTTCGCACAGAATTTTGTTCCAGAATAGAGTTAATTCTATCCTTTCATTCTCTTGAGAAACAGATAGGGGTTAGGGTTAGGAGGAATACCTGTTGAGTGTTGGGAAGGTGTGCACATACCGTAGAGAGATCAGACCAATTGTGAAGAGCTCCTTTTTGTCTGGGAAGGACTACCTGTAAATAAGAATGCAAGACCACCAGATTTTAGTTAGACAATAAGTGAGGGAACTGCCTTGGGCCCAGGAAATATTAGACTTCCTTTCAAAGGTGGTCAGTTCCCTTTTAATACAAATTGATGCAAATGATAATAAAGAAGCTATTGCAGAACTCACGATTTAGGTATCTCGTTACTAAAAGCAATAGAGACTAAACTACCAATAATAGAATGTCATGCTGTTTGTTTGGTCACTGGTTATTGATATGTTCAGATCAAGTTACAGGGATAGACCAAAATTTGGACATGAGATTTTTTGAGGTGAATAGGTGAAAGGTTGGTTTTGGTATAAGTCACGATGGACCGATGTTGGTCACTGGATAACCAATCGCATGATTATGAAACCGGTACGTCAGAGGGAATAACCGATATCGGTAGGGGCAGTGATTTAGGGATTTTTAAATGGAGGTTGGTGTAAGGTGGTTATGAGGTTTGGAAGGTTGGTAGATGGTTGAGGGGAGTAGTAGGGTGATAGAGAAGACTCAAAGAGTGAGAGAGCTATCTTTGGGGTAATATAGAGATGGATGACCGAAGGTTAGGTGTAGGTTGTTGCCGGGTAGTAGATCCAGGAGTGAGCTTATAATCCCTATGAATTAAAAGTTCACAAAGTAGTGTCTAGAAGCATACAAGGTGATAAAAGAGACTACTAATTAGTTTTTGATGTGGATGCAAGTCCAAATAATGCAATGGCGAAGGCAAGGCTCAGTTGGGATGATCCAACAATCGGAAGTGATCTGATGAAGCTATCCTTTGACTCTCCCCATGTTTGGATGAGTGTGACAATGCTCTAGTTGTTCGATTCTGATCTTGGGCTCAATATTCCTCTTTGCAAAACTCCTCTCTCTCTCTGTTGAGTGTCTCTCTCTTGTAAATGAATCCCGGGTTCTTTGGTTTTGGTTGGGGAGGTCATTTGCGGGGAACAATGGCGGTTATGTAACCGGCGCCGGTCGACATTAGGACCGATGTCGGTTAGGTCAAAGTTAGCTATTTGTAGTAAAATAGCCAACTTTCCCTCCTTTTCTCCCGAGGGATCAATTGTGGGCTTGGTCAAGTCATTATTAGGTTCATTTTGATGCAGGTGAGGGTTGATGAGTCATGGGTGTGGATCTAGACCAAGTCATAGGTCTTAATTAGGTTAGTTTAGGGTTAGGGCTAGGTCATAGTGAGGTGGCGAGGTGAGGTGGCAGGGTTGGAGATGTGGATTTATTAATCATAAGGTAATTAATAAATAATTCAGTGTGTAAGGTTTAGGTGGTGAGGTAGGGTTAGGTTGCGGGATGAGATACGGGGTATAGGGCGTCGTAAGACCCAAATTTTGGTGTCTACAACTAGCTTACGAATTTAGGTTGTTAGAACACCTATAAGGTACTCGAGAAGATTGCACAACTATTAGTTCTCAATATACACCGAGAAGGCATACGACTACTAGACATTAGGAATTAGGGATTGATTCTGTACATGACCATAGGAGGTCCACAACAACCATGAATCTACGGTTGTGATTCATAGGTCCCACAACCCAATGAGTCCATAGGTCAATCAGACATAGATGTGGGTTTACACTCATTAGTATTTAGATCCACTCCACTTCCGCCAACCATTATCACACAGTTATTCATGTTAGACATAGCAGCTAACAAAGCTAAAGATTTCTGGACTAGACCAGATAATCACCCATAGAATCCACTATATATCCATCATCCATCTTATGACCCTATCTGGAGATATACACGAAACAATCCCAGGTCATTTTCCTTGTATACCACAACCTATAGATTAGATCACACCAGAGCTCGATATTGATTGGAGCCTTCGAGCAGTCATCCTCGCCGATCGATCTATCACACCAGTTCAAGTTAGGAGGGCCTTCTTTTCCTTAGATTCACAGATTCCATTAGTGCGTGTCGAAGACATAAGATTACCTAACTAGCTTGCCTACACCCCATGTATATTCCATCCCCACCGGCTGTCTCGGCATGACCTCGGGAGGTCGGGTGCAAGGAAGAGTTACTTGTAGATTCCCATGCTTGCTTGTCACTTTTCCATCGTACAAAATTGGTGAACTGATATGAACAAAACAGTTCTTCCTCTTTTAGTTTTATTTCTTCCATCCACCTTCACTCTTTCCCATTATTCTGTGGGTATTCATATACCCCCCGAATATGTCGAGATTCGATGCATATGGTAGACCTCTCCTAGGTCTTGAAGCATATTATGATCAACTGAATAGACAGCCATCACCCTCACTCTTAGCATGGGGTGACAACTATTCAACTAAATGATTGTCAACACAAACTCCGCCTCCAAGGACTAGATATAGTTCTTATTTCCAAATAGAGGAGTTGTACCAGCTCGCTCAAACGCAACAACTAGAGCCTTCGAGTGCTCAAACTACATGACGTTTACAAAAGAATCTGGTTCATCTCCTCAAGTATTGCTTAGACCGCAAATTAGTAGACAATCGGATCCATATCTATTTTGAGACGATGAACATTCAATGCATTATGCCAGGAATGAAAAATGCTCTCGGAGTATGTACCCACCTATAGGAAGTTTACAAACACAACCCAAGGTCTCGTTTCAAGAAAACACCTCCATGCCGCTACCTATGGGAAATGCCCTTGGTGAAACTTGGCAGGGCAACGATCAGTTCATAGCGGGGTACCACATGCCCATACAACCTTAGGATATACAACAAACGCCACTAAGGCAAAATACTGTGACTTCGCCAAATGAAGTCATCTCAACTTTAGTAGAAAAAGTTAGAGGGTTAGAACTTGCTCAAGTAAGTCAAAATTCTCAATTCATGCAGGTAGGAAATTTCAATCCTCCACATCATCCTAGCCAAGTAGACCTCATCATAGGAATAGGCATGTTGGGCATGCCTCCTTAGTATTCAAAACAAACCCCAACTAGAACCACGTTTTCTAACATCGTTCCGGTGGAAAATATGATACCTCCTAGTCTAGTACAAAATAATCCATTCCTGGGCAATACTCCTCCATACTTGAACATGTATTCCAAATCACCACAGGGAGATATGTTCTCTTCTCCTGGCATGTTCACTCAACCATAGGGATTTCCTTATGTCCCTGCAAATGCATACGCCACGCCATATCAACAACCCATTCCACCTCCACCCCCTCAGCAGGCACCATCGATGGTCGAAACCTATGTGATAGGAACTTATTCAGAATATTTGAAAGATCCCTTAGACTTCGCTATACGAAGCATCATGCTTCCCAAGACCTCTTCCCGATTTGTCCAAATATAAAGGAAGGAAGGAGACTCGAATGCACACATTAAGGCCTACGCCACATCCATTTGAGAACTGCTCCCTTGGGATGGGGTTGTTGCCGAAATATTCCCAAAAATTTAGAGGGCATCGCCCTCGATTGGTATTACTGAGAATACACCAAGCTTCCATCCATTCATTTAAAAACTTGTTTTAGAGTTCATCAAGGTGTTTGACATGAACAAACTGTTGAGAACAGGAATCAGGGAATTCTTGCACATTAAGCAAGAACACAATGAATCTGTTGCTCATTTCATCCAAAGATGGCGTACAGTCCTCTATTCTTCAAGAAGCACTCCAAACATGGACCAGATGGAACTATGTGATTTATTCCTTCATTCTCTCGGTAGAGAGATAAAGGAAGAATTCCAAAAGTTCCCATTAAGGACTTATGATGAAGTAATTGAGAGTGGCCTCGAATAGATCAAGCGTGCAATAGATAGCGGTTGCAAGACGTATGAAACAAATGGGAGGTTAATCACCCCCAGCCAGAATACTATGACTTATCCTACTACCACAAATGTCAATCAAGGACCTAAAATCCTTAACAAAAATCATGGCGTAACAACAAATGGAGTAATTGACCAAACAAAGAAAACAAATGTTGTAAATACTCCACCGCCGATGAATAATCAACGAAACAACAACTTTACCCCAACAATCAACTCGGTGGATTTTAATCATCCACAACAACAACAACAATGGCAGGTCCAAACACAAGGTCCAAGACAAAATGCAACTGGATATCAAAACCAAAACCAAAACCAAAGACAACAAACACAAAACTTTAATAGTCAACGGTTTAATCAGAGTTTTGAACCATAATATGCGCTAAACCAACAACCTAGGGATTACAATCCTAACTCATATTATGGTTTCCAAAAAAATTGAGGCCATGACACTAGGACTTTCCATGATTACAATAAGTTCATGCAACGTCTACCAGAAGAACAAAGACAACTTTTCATAGACATGTTCTTAGTAGATCCTGCATCACCTGTGCCAAATACCTTCACGGGAGTAGTCTCCCCTCAAAATGCACCCCTCAAGATCTTCAACGATCCACTCCCAAATCACAATAACAACAAATTAAATCCAAATGGGATGAACAAGAGTGTAATAATAGGAAACAATGATCATGAAGCCTCGACTTTGCTAAATCCACCTGTCGCACCACAATTAGGAAATCAGCTATGACCCAAGATAGTCAGTTTAGTGGAATTAGACATTGAGCTACCCGTGGAAACCGTAACAAGGACACGAGAGTATTCCTCTCAGCCAAGTCCAAGTTACCCGCTAGAGATAGATAACATTCAATAGCCATTAGTAAAACCCGTAGGTGCCTATGATTTAATTAATGACCTAACAAAGACCTTCTCTCATATCTCCTTTTTGGACTTATTGAAGAACTCTACTACCCACAAGGCTGCTCTTTTAAAGGCATTAGGTTTAGGTCATTTAATTAACATCACGCCACCTCCCAAGACATAGGTAAATCATATAGACTTTGATATCCACCCTCTGGGGAAGTGGATAGGGATACTGAGTTTATATTTGACATAAACAAAATGCCAAGAGACACCAAGATTGCACGAAGAGGTGATCCGGCCTTACATTTACAAGTGTGGGTTTATAACAATTACGTTAAACACACAATGGTTGATGATGGGGCAGCGAGTTAAAATAGTTCCCTTCTCTTTCCTTTAAAAGCTAGGGTAAGGAGAAACAAATTGTTCCACGAATCGAAATACACTAAGAGGCTATGATAGCCTTAAAGCCACTTTGATTGGAACTATAATACTACTAGTCACCTTAGGACCCAAAACAATCCTCATTGAGTTTTATATTATAGATCAGGACACCAACTATAATATGATTCTCGGACGACCATGGATACACCGTATGAAGGCAATCCCTTCTACGTTATTTCAAGAAATAATATTCCTACACTTAGGAAAGGTATTCATAGCAAAAGGTGATCTGAAACCATTCGATATACACCTAACAGACCTGAAGAAAAGACTAGGTGTTCACTCACGAGTTTGAACTCATAACAAACCAACTTAACAAGCCAACTGACTCAAAAGAGACCGGAAGGAAAGTTGGTACCTACAATAGAGCTAGAAGTTATGAACCTAATCAAGAATATCCCAGCCCTCAAAGATGAGGCTAACATTGTAGAAACAATATCATTAGGAACTACTACAAAAATAGTCAAGTTGCTAGAACAAGATCTACCAATTTTCCTGCCATTTGATTTTGTAGGCATGGGATATACCCTAGGAGTTGGTTCTCTTCCGGCAGAAGAACTCTGCATGGTAGAAGTAACCGAAGTAGAAGAAGTAGACGTAGCAAATGTCCCAACATCCATCTTCCCAAGTAAATATTGGACTCTCCATTTCGATGGAGCTAGATGTCGTTATGGGGCTGGGGTAGGTGTGATCTTTACTTCTCTGAGGAAAGATCTACCATTTTCCTTTAAATTAAATTTCAAATGTACAAACAATGGTGTTGAGTACGAAGCCCTCCTCCTTGGTCTCATAATAGCTAAAAGGATCGATGTTAATAACATCGGAGTGTTAGGAGACTCTCGATTAGTAAAAACCAAGTCTCGAGGTGAATGAAACTAGGGCTAAACACCTACTGGCTCTACAAAACAGCAGTACTAGATCTGAGCAAAGGATTTAACTTCATATCAATTGAAGCAATCCCGCGAGAACAAAATCTTCTCACAGATTTGATAGCCACCTCAGCTTCACGTTTCACTCCAAGTAGTGAGTTGGAAGACACCCGTTTCATGGTATCCCTTTGCACTGAACCGTTAGTGAAGAAAATGTCAAACCCTCTTTTAATGAACATAGCTGAGAACAAATCTACTATCTTAGATCATGTTGATAGTGATAGAGCCACTCTTGATTACTTAAATGCCTATGCAGAGTTACATCTCACCCATCACGTGGTGGATTTGTCCTTAATCCCACATTCGTCTTCTTACTTTGGAAATCCCATGATAGAACTTCCCCCAAGAGGAACTCAACATATACTCGGTAGAGAATGGAGAAGATCTAGACCTACCTCTAGCCCCGCCTGAGTTTGAAGAAGGTAACGCTTCTTTAATCGAAGAAATGATCAATATTAACATCGGAATGGAGGAAGAACCGAAGATCTTGAAACTAGGATCTTCGTTAACTCCAGAAGAAATAGATACACACTCAAATCCTCAGAGAACATCAAAAGGCTTTTGCATTTAATTATAAAGAAATGATGGGAATTGCACCACACATTGTAGTACACAACCTCATCACCAAACCAAATGCAAAACCAATTAAAAAAAAATCGAGACCAATGAAACCCAAGGTAGCTCTCATGGTGAAGGAAGAGGTAATGAAGCTTCTCCAAGTAGGATTCATTAAGCCAGTTGATTATTCTCAGTGGGTATCTAATATCATTCCCATTCTCAAAAAGAATAGGAAGATACGCATTTGCATAGATTTTGAGACATTAACAAAGCGTGCCCCAAGGATGACTTCCCATTACCATCCATTGACATCATCGTTGATGCAATGGCTGGGTTTGAGATTTTGTCTCTCATGGATGGATTCTCAGGATACAATCAAATCAAAATATCCAAACAAGACCAAGCCAAAACCACATTTATAACTCCTTGGGGAACCTATTGCTACGTTGTTATGCCATTCGGTCTCAAGAACATTGGCACTACATACCAGTGGCAATGACATATATATTTCATGATCTTATTCATAAAATCATGGAATCTTATGTAGATGACTTGTTAGCTAAAGCCAGGAAGTGTTGTGATCACCGGAAGTGCTCCGTGTCATTCTTTCACGTTTGATAGAATACGGAGTCACACTAAACCTAGAAAAATGTGTATTTGGTGTGACAGGGGGGAAACTCCTGGGTTACATCATATCATCATGAGGGATTGATGTGGACCCAGCCAAAATCTGGGTTGTTCTTGAAATGATCCCACCTTTGGATGAATCTGGAATCAGGTCGTTTCTTGGGAAACTCGGTGCAATCGAAGATTCATCCCGATTTAAGCTTTTCCATCCATCCAATCAACAATCTACTCAAGAAATATTATAGTATTGATTGGACTGAAGGCTACAATGAGGCTTTGAAGTAGTTAAGCATTTCTTATTGTCACCACCTACGCTAATGCCTCCTAAGCCAGAACACCCTTTAATCTTATATTGTGAGCTACCAATGTCTCGTTAGCCTACATGCTGGCTCAAGAAGATGATGACAAAGCGAGAACATGTGATCTATTTTATTATCCGAACATTACTCGATTATGAGACACGTTAAATGCAAGCAAAATGAGAATGCCTTGCCATAGTCTTCGTAATCAAATGCTTAAGACATTACATGCTAAATCAAGAAACAAGGGTCATTGTAAAAAAGGACCATTTATGAACTTTCCTCACGCAAGGGTCCTTGTCAAAAAGGTGGGATGCTTTATAACCTTAATGGGTGAATTCAAATTAACTTTTGTAAACCGAGAAGTTTGTTAAGGGACAAATCATTGTAGATTGGTTAGCTGATAAACCATTAGATGAAGGCGATCTAGTAGATCTAGATTTTCCCAATGAATGCATATATTACATCGAGACCGGACTCCCATCTCTAAATGTCCTTGGTATACTGATATTATTAATTATATCATAGGACTTATGCTTATCAGAAGGTGCTACACCACAAAAAGAAGGTGGTTACGCATTATCGTAGATAAATACGTTATTATAGAACAAGTACTCTATCGTAAGGCTTTGATGGAATGCTTCTAAGGTGTGTTGACATAGAAGAATCCAAGAAGATTCTCCATGAATCTAATAGTGTAATATATGGTGGCCATTTTAGAGGTCATGCCACTACCCAAAAATACATCGGATGGGCTATTTTTGGCCCACTCTAGAACACGACGCAAAGTAGATTTTGTACGTAAGTGTCATAAATGTCAAGAATATTCCCACAAGATTCACATATTCGGCACAAGCTCTACAACAATCGCTACTCCATGGCCCTTTTCTACATGGGGCCTAGATTTGATAGGGAAATTCTCTCCCTCGTCAATAGATGGCCATAACTTCATAATCACGGCCATCGAGTATTTTACCAAATGGGTAGAGGCTATGCCTCTTACCACTGTACCAGGTTCCGTAATCACCAAGTTCATTTTAAACCAGATCATTTGCAGGTATGGTGTTCCACAAATCATTATCTCTAGATAATGGTACTTCCTTTAAGAATGATGAAGTCTCGTGAGCTATGTAGTAAATTTAAAATAAGCCATCATACAGCCTCCCTGTATTACCCTCAAGCCAATGGGTAGGCTGAAGCAACAAACAAAACATTGAAAGCTATTCTCCTTAAAACGGTAAAAGAAAATAAACGAGATTGGCATTTAAAGTTATACATGGCCTTTGGGCCCACTAAACCTCAATAATAACACCAATAGGAGCAACTCCTTTCTCATTGGTATTTGGAGTAGAAGTAGTTCTCCCACTTGAGGTTGAAAACCCAGTCTCGCATCTCACTACAAGGATTACGGATGAAGAAGCTTATAAAGAAGCACGTCTCTCCCAACTAGAAATCCTAGATGAGGCCGGGCTAGATCTTTAAAAACAAGCATAGAGTCTATCTTTGACCGGATGTGCTTAGCAAAAGTATAATAAAAATGTCTATGAATGAGATATATATGAAGGAGATCTAGTTCTAAGACTAGACAGTCGGATCGATAAAAAGACCGGCGAAGGAAGGAAGTTCCAGCCCAAATGGTTGGGCCCATACCGAGTCACGAAAGACTATGGAAATGGTGCATATCTCTTATGTACACTGGAAGGTGAGGAATTCAATGAAATAGTCAATTCCTTACATCTTAAATGATTCTATGCATAAGCAACCAGCACTACTTGTATAATTACATCTACATTGCATCTTCATGTAGTTAGGTTCATTTTGTTCGCCCATCGTTTGTAAAATTTTGTGATCAAGGAACTTATTCTCAAAGTAATTCATTACAAACTTCTGATGGTATTGGCATACTCCTTCCAATCATACTTCTTCATTTTCATAACATCATCACCTATTTCTGGATCATTTCATCCATATAAAGCTAGATATGACAAAGTCTTAATGGTAGCCATACCAAGGCCTACATGCTTGTTCCCACTTTTTGTTTCTTCCTAAGATAGGTGTCTTACCTATGGTCTATTCTAGAAGCTTCATAGTGTCACATCTATCCTGTATATAGATCTCTTTGGAAATAAGAACATACTGACATTTTCTCAAATAAATAAGTCAAATATAGATCAAACAGAAAATTTTATTTTTACACATTTCCTTGCCCTACCAACCTTCGGTGATGAACTTGTGTCTCTTACTAGTGACGTAGGGTTGGGAAAGGATGGGAATGCCCTTACTCACCTATGCCTTGTCCATGGTGATAAGCCCATGCTTCCTACTAGAAGCATGGGGCAAGGTGCAGGGGGTCCTCTTGATAATAAACGTTGAAGGTCATAAGCAAACAGTTCAAATAAACCTTTGAAATCTTGAGTCAAAAACAAATGAATCAGATGTCCAAAATTCCAAGAGAGCTCAAAACCCCTTGAAAACTAGATTTTGTCTACCATGTGGCCATCTACGGATCTAAGTCTAGATAAACCGCAAAGCAAGTCACATTCTAAACTATGGAGTCACTTGAGTAGAGTAGGTTTGTAGCATCCTAATTTGGTTCCACCAAATCTTTGTCTATCTCTCATCACTACCATTTAACAAATTTCATAGCTTGTGCCCTTTCTAGCTCTCGGTGGTGAGCCCTCGCATCTTACTAGTTGCGTGGAGTTAGGAGTGGGGCAAGTTCATCTGCTCATCATACCAGTTTATCATCTCATTTTGCCAAAACAAATACAAAGTACCGAGAAAATTGCTTATAGAAGCTAAAAGTTCAAAATCACATTGTGTCTGCATTATCATATATCAGCATCACGAAATACAAAAAGAAAGAAAGCATTCGTATATCATTTGTTCTCCATTACATACATTCTGAAAAGCATATAAAAGCAACATTATAATTTACATGTGGAAACAAATCACAAAAACTAGATACCAAGAAATCGATCCAAAAATATATATAAATCAAGTTTCTGTCAATGTCATCATGCACTAGGCATGGTCAAAATGCTCAATGAGCCCGAGAAATACAAAAGACATCATATAAACAATCTATGAGAGCCAAGTGGCCTCTCGGCCCCTATGAGATCCCTCCGAAGGTGCACGACCACGTCTAGGACTCGGCTACGCCGGTGCTCTCGAGTGCATGGAGGGCTCACGATCCCAAAGAGTAGGCTGCGGCCTCCTATGAGAATGACTCCTCATCGGACACTCTCTTTGTCCTATACCCGGACCAACTCGGTACGGAGGGTGGACACCATCTTGGCCACATGCCAAATAGGGGAAAAACTTTGGTATGCCTACCAACTTCTTGAAGGCTCCCCTGCATCCATGGATAGCTCTGTGCGAGTCCTCTCCATGGGGATCATCAGGGTATCAGTGCATACCAGTGAATCAGTCTCGCCTGCTCATCGGCAGTCTCTACATGCAAAGGAGAAAACAAGTTAGAAATAATCAAAAGATAAAAACAAAATGAACAAGAGTAGAGATAGCAACTAAGACAATTCTAGCTAAAAACAAATATTAAGAGAAGGATGATAACTCACTCGGATCTCCGGGCCTCCAAGAGGGATCCCTAGGATCAGTGCCTACCACAGATGTTGCCACTGACTAATGTCCTCCTCCTATGCCTGGGATGACATAGCATCCTGCTATGGACTCATCCTCCCCACCTAGGTCCTGAGAAGGCGGCTCCTCTGAAACTAGAGTCACCCTCTCACACTCTGCTCCACCCTCTCTGCCTGTAAGATATCTTGAGTGTCATGCCACTCGGGATCACTGTCCTCCTCTCCACCCGACTCGCTGACCTTAGCCTCGGTCTCCTCCTCCATCTCTCCCCTTGTGAACTCCTCGGACTCAAAGTCTATATCAATGGGGTCATCATTTTTGTGGGCGGGGAATCTAAAGTAAGGGTGCGAGGAGCATCGTCTCTCCTCAAGCACGCACTACCCACCTAGCTGCAATGGGGACACCAGGAGTAACAACAGTCCAACCCCAGCCTTTAGGACCTCCCCTAGCCTCCCGAACCAATCTAAACACTTGCACCACTAGGGAAGCATACCGACGTAAGGAAGGCCAAACTGCTGAGGCACTCGAGAAAAAGGATGTGTCTCCACCTTCCCCCTTGTCCTGTCCATAAGCTGCCCTATGGTAGAGAAAGAGATCAAAGTGAGGGCCTCCTTGCCCCATAACCCTACCATGGCCTAATAGGGTGTGGCCTCCATATCATGAGTAGTCAAGGAGGTGACTAGCTGGTGGGGTGCTCTAAGCACCGACATATCTATCCATCTGGTTGCCCTCACAGCTCAGGATCTGCCACCTCCACACCTCTCCCATAAGGGATGAAATGCTCATAGACCCAGCTCATAACTAGGGTCGGATGGCTCAATGACTGCCCTTGTAAATGAACCACCCGGTACAAATCATGATAGATGGTCCCAAGAATGTTGGCTCCCCAGGCATAAATCTGGCCATGTCCCTCAATCTGTGTAATAATGGGGGACCAACAATAAAATAAAGTGTCTCCTCCCTTGTCCCGATTAATCTCGAGGAAAGGATCCCCATAATGGCACGTGAATCAAGGGAATAGGCGGGCTAGGAATAGAGGACCCTCACCCCTTCTTGAACCGGTGGAGATAACTCTGTCTCCCATGTATGAAGCCCACTATGCTATCTCGAGCCCGTGACCCATTTGTCTCAAGTGTGAGTCATCTTCCAGATAATCGGGACTCCCAAGATACGGTAAACATCCTCCAGGGTGATGGTCCACTCACCCACGACTCCTGGAAATCGGAAAGTGTTCGATCAGCATCCCAATATGAAAACAAGTCACAAAGTATGTGACTAGAAGGTGCAACATGCAGGACCCATGATATACATAATATACCGGCCCTCTGAAGAGTGTCCTGCTCATCCTGAGAAAGTGCATCCAACACTGCTGGAAGCCAATCACACTCTCTCTCTCAACTCCATCTGATATACTCCTCCTTCGCTGCATACACCCAAAACACACAAAAAGGAGTAAGTTAGTATTCAAATGACATTGGAAAAATCATGAAAACATATAAGAATGCTAGAAATGCAAAAATGAATTCAAACAAGTATTATTTAGGCATTCTGTAAAGGACCGCCACCCTGAGCAGGGTGGCGGTTCCGTAATCGCCGCCTTAAAGGTGGCGGTCTTGTAACCGCCACCCTGATCAGGGCAGCGGTTGTGTAACCGCCACCATGCTCGTGGCGGTGGTTGTGTCCAAATTTTCACATGGGTCACGTGCCCTAAAAATGGCTAAAAACACAAAACAAAGACCATTTTGACTAAAACAAAGCCTACCCATTAGGCACCCCCTAAGTGACCTTTAAACCGACATTTTAAAAATAATCCCCCATGACAAAGTTTTCATCATTTTAACATTTTGGGGATAAAAACATTAAATCAAGAAAAACTAACCTGTGATCTCGCGGTCGATGTTCCGCTCGTGGAGGCATGATCACTATCTCATCACGAACATTTTGATTATACTCTCGTCAGAAACCATCACCGTGGGTCCGTGAGCTCAAAATCAATCAAATCAACACGTGCGCGAATGAATAGGAAAATGGGCTCATTTTTATATATATAGCATCTTGACTGTTTTGAATGCCCTTTTCACGAGGTTTGGAGTGCCGACGGAGGTAAGTTCTTCTCTCCGTGTAAATGGTACGTCCTCATTTCATATTATTTTAGTATTTATTTTTCGATATATTTTATCTATCTCGCACTTGAGTCCTCTTTTCATTTTTCGGGTAGTGGTAGCGGGAATTTTGGATGGCATCATTTCGACACACGGATGTGTCAGGTATTTATTCTAACTTCCCATTTCGGGACCGCCATACTCGGACCCACCGTTTTACGCCTCTTCATGGCTAAAACGCTTCTCCGAGGGGGCAATATGTATGTACCCAAAATTATAGGTGCTTGCACCACACGGAACAACGTTACACGTGCCCTAATGATGATACAGGTCTCCTCGCAAGGTGTTCGGGATCTGGAAAAGCTCTCCAAGTATGTGTTAACATCCCGCATGTCCCGCTTAGCCCTTGTGTGCTTTGTTTTCCTCTTCTCCCTTCTTTTTCTTTGCATTTTGGTCTTGATTCTGAAATCGCCACCTTGCAGGTGGCGGTCTCGTGACCACCACCCGTAGGGGTGGCGGTCTGTAACCACCACCCTACTCAAGGTGGCGGTCCTTCATGCATTTTCTAGAATGTTCTTTTTAACGTGACTCGTGTAAATTTTCAACGTTTACTAGCTTTTTTCACCGCCTTTGCTCGTATTTATGATTCTGGTTCCCTGGAATAGTGTTTTTACATTGTTTATGGTTAAAGAGTTCAAATTGGTTTTCACCTTTGGGTAAATGGGGATTCTATAAATAGCTAGTTGGTCTTTAAGCAAATGGCCCCTCAAAATTTGCCTCTCAATTTCTCATTTCAATAGCATAGTCTTTTAGTTTTGCTTAGGAATCAATAGGTTTATTTGTTTCATGCATAGTTAAGTTGTTTTGCTGTTTAGAAGCCACATATTCTCCTTGTGCAAGTGTTGTTATTGTTTCACACAATCAATTGAGATAGGATAGTTTCATTTTCAGTCAGAAGCCATTAAAGTTGCAGGTTTTGTTCGTCAAACAGGATAGTTTCAGGTTCTGGACATTTTATGTTGTATGACTCGCAATAAATCCCGCTAGGAATTACATAAGCCAAGCTCTATTCTCTTGTGTTATCCCTCTCCTACTCACATTGTATTTGTCTCGCATCCTAAGCTGCCACTATTTCGATACCAACTTGTATTGATGCTAACATCAAACACTTTTTCGGATTCACGTGAGCACGAAGGAGCGAGGAGATCATGCTTGAGGGACAAGGCCACACCACCGGATTTTCCCTTTGTTCTACAAAATCCAGAGTTCAAGCTATCAAATTTCTAGTTAAAATATATCAAATAGAGTAGTCAATCATTTCATTTTAGTTAATCTCACTTTCGATATTGCCGGGGAAGTGTGGGGATTGATAGTTTCTGAGAAACTATGATTCATTCCTCATGAGGTAGGATCGGGAGTCTTTCAAATAGATTAGATTAGTTATCTCGGTTATTTAGAATATATTCACAAGCGCACAGAAGGTAGCCATACTGGTTTGCTTTGTTTGTTTTGGTTTCGTTATTAGTTTAGTTGTCAATTTCTAGATATATTAAATAGTTTCTCTTTCAATTTCGTTCAAATAGTTAAATCAAAAACACAAAAATAGAGAATTTATATATGTTGTAGATATACTTTATATAGTTAGTTTTACTTTTCTTGATTAGATTTACATTGTTCCTTTTGTATGACAATAATGGGACCTAGGGATCCCGGAGAATACGTGTTTGAGCCAATCGTGCCCAACCCAATCTTGTTGCAGCAATAAGCTGATATAGACCAAAATCTCGGGATTCAGAGTCTTCCAACAACAACAATAGACTGCAAGAAATTAGTGCACATCGAGAGGACTAAACATAGAAGACAATAAAGCACATACGTTTTTGTCAAACCAGCCAAACTACAGATTACCCTAGATAATTATCCGCGTGACTGTAAAAGGGCCTGAAAGAGAGAAAATGTTCGGTTGTGATCCTTTGGTCCCATAGCCAAATGCGAGAGACATTCTCACTGACATAGACACTAGCTTATGAATTCAGGTTGCTAGAATGCCTGTAAGGTACTCTGAGAAGATTGCACAACTGTTAGTTCTCAATATAGAGGCCGAAAAGGCATACGACTACTAGACATTAGGAATTAGGGATTGATTTTGCACATGACCATAGGAGGTCCACAACAACCACGAATCTATGGTTATGATTCACAGGTCCCACAACCCAATGAGTCCACAAGTCAATCAGACATAGATGCGGGTTTACGCTCATTAGTATTTAGATCCACTCCACTTCCGCCAACCATTATCACACAGTTATCCATGTTAGACATAGCAGCTAATGAAGCTAAAGATTTCTGGACTAGACCAGATAATCACCCGTAGAATCTGCTATATATCCATCATCCATCTTATGACCTGTTTGGAGATATACACGAAACAATCCTAGGTCATTTTCCTCCTATACCATAGCCTATAGATTAGATCGACAAGAGCTCGATATTGATTGGATCCTTGAGTAGTCATCCCTCGCCAATCGATCTATCACGCCGATTCATCTTAGGAGGGCCTTCTTTGCCTTAGATTCACAGATTCCATTAGTGTGTGTCGAAGACATAAGATTACCTAACTAGCTTGCCTATACCCCACATATATTCCATCCCCACCACCTGTCTTGGCATGACCTCAAGAGGTCGGGTGCAAGGAAGAGTCACTTGTAGATTCCCATGCTCGCTTGTCACTTTTCCATCGTACAAAGTAACCAAACATGAAGCAAAGCCCATAAAGCATAGATCGAGACCTATGAAGCCCAAATTAACTCTAATGGTTAAAGATTAAGTGATGAAGCTTCTTTAGGTAGGTTTCATAATGCCATGGATTAGTCCATGTGGTTATCTAACATTGTCCTGATTCTAAAAATAATGGAAAAATCATAATATGCATTGACTTTAGGGACATAAACAAAGCTTTTCCTAAGGATGAATTCCCACTACCATCCATTGATATCATTTTTATGCAACAATTGGTTATGAGTTGTTATCACTTATGGATGAGTTCTTTAAATACGAGAAAAATAAGGATCTTCAAGGAAGATCAAATGAATACTACCTTTACCACTCGGTGGGAACCTTTTGCTATGTGGTTATGTCATTTTTCGAAGAACACTAGATTTTATTATTAACACACTATGACTTACATATTCCATAAGATCACAATATTGTGGATCCATACATTAACAATCTCTTAGAGAAGGCTAAGAAGAAAGGTGACGACCCTAAAGTTCTTCGGATCATTCTTTCACACTTGATTGAATACAATGTAACCTTAAATCTGGATAAATTTGTGTTTGGAGTCACTAGAGGTAAGTTATTTGGCTACATCATTTCTTCTCGAGGGATTGATTTAGATCCTACGAAGATTCGGGTGATTCTTTAAATGACTCCACCGTTAGACAAGTTTGATATTAGGTCCTTTTTGGGTAAGCTTAGTGAAATCCTATCTTTATCCTAGATTTGACATATGTTATCCATTATATCAATGGGCTGATAAAGAAAGATTATTCTAAGGCAAGGACTAATGAATGTCGCAATTTTTTTACTCAATCAAGCACTTTCTCATGTCTCCACTAGCACTCATGTCATCTAAGGTTGATCATCCTTTAATTTTGTACTCTCGAGCTATGGATGTTTCCATAGCATGCATGTTAGTGCAAGAGGATGATGATGGTTGTGAATGTGCCATCTATTTCATTAGTTGTAAATTGTTTGACTATGAAACTTAGTACACCCAAGTATAGATAGAGTGTTTGGAAATAATGTTCATAACTAAAAGGTTAAGGAATTACATGATCAACCATGAAATGAGGGTAATTGTTAAATAGAAGCAAGCTTGATTGTGGAAATTCCTTAATCAAGAAGCATTGTCTAAGAAGGAAGGTAGGTTTATCACATTAATGGGAAAATTCAAGCTTACCTTTATTAATAAAAATTTTTTTAAAGGAAAAATCATCATAGATTGGTTAGCTAATAACCCAATAGATTGTGGGCAGATAGTTGACTTGGACTTCCCGATGAGTATGTTTATTGTGTAGAAGAAAGCCTTGACATTGCCTCTTGTTCGTGGTATATAGACATAATAAATCACATAATAGAGTGAACCTATCATAAAGGATACATTTTTTTAAAAGGTGATAGTTATGTGTCATAGCTTCAAAATATGTGATTGTAGAGGAAATTATCTATTGTAGAGTTTTCATTGTCATGCTACTAAAGTGTGTTGATGGAAAAGAAGTGAAAAATATTCTTTTGAAACCCACAAAGTGGAATCTATGGTGGCCACTTTGGAGGGTACTCGACCACTCACAAAATCCATCGAATGGGATATTTTTGGCCCACATTAGAGCACAAAATTGTAGAGTATGTGCGTAAGTTCCAAAAGTTTCAAGAGTTCTCACACGCTATACACATTCTAGCCAAGACTATAGAGCCAATTTGACACCTTGTCCCTTCTCTACTTGGGTTCTTGATTTAATAGGGAAATTCTCCCCCTCGTCTTTAGATGGCCACAACTTTATCATCACGGCCATGGAATGCTTCACAAATTGGGTTTAATTCATGCCTCGACTACGGTACTTGAATCGATCATTGTTAAATTTATCTTGAACCAAATCATCCATATGTATGATGTCCCATAGGTCATTATTTTAGATAATGACACTCCCTTTAAAAATAAGAGGCACGTGAGTTGTGTTCTCAATTTAAAATATGTCACCACACATCATCTTTATACTACCCTTAATGCAACGGAAAATTTGAGGTGACTAATAAGAATCTGAATTCCATTTTTCTTAAAATAGTTAAGGATAATAAAAGTGACTAGCACTTAAAGTTTTTCCTATCTTATGGGCCTATAAGACTTGTGTTCGAACTTTGATAGCGAAATTGTTTCTCTTTAGTTTTTGGTGCCGAATCGATCTTACCACTAGAGGTAGAGTTACCAAGTTTTTATGTATCTTCAGAAGGAATTCTCAACAAAAACATATACCAAGACGTGTAACTAGCCGAATTATAAATCCTGGATGAAAGGTGGCTCAGATCGAACAACATCATTGAGTATATGTAGACATAATGTTTTGACATTATAACAAGAAGTTCTATGAATGAGAGATCATGGTAGGAGACCTTGTGTTAAGACTTGACATCTGAATTGACAAAAGGTCAGCAAGGGTAAAAAATCAAGCTAAAATGGTGGGGCCTTATCAAGTAATGGAAGACTACAAAAATGGTTTGTATCATTTGTGTACTCTTGAGGGTGAAGAATTTAGTGAGTCATTAATTCCCTTCACCTCAAGCATTTCTATATATAATCATTTTGCATTTCCACATTTTCCTTCATTGCATTCATATTGTCTTGTCACTTATATTATCATATCATTTAAATTGTAAAATGGAAACTTATTGTTCAAGTAATTATTTGAATTTCAAACATTGGAAAATCTCCTAATCATACCTATTTCACCATTCTTTTCATACATTTAAAACTATATAATCTTTATCATCACTTTCATACAAGAGAGAAAAATTTTGAAATTGCTTTATAAGGGCTTACATACTCAGTCTTCTCCATGGTTGCTTCTAGTTTGGGTGCTTCTTTCCCATGGTTTTCACTAGAATATTCTTGATGATAAATATTTCCCTAAAAATATCTCTCTATAACAAAAACATTCTAAACATTTCACCCGAACTCTTGTTCGCCTATCTCAATCTTTGGTTTTGAGCCCTCATATCTACTAGTTATGTGGGGTTAAGATTAGGGGCAAGTGTTTCTTCCCAAAAAGCACAACTCAAAGTCAAGTCAAAATTTAAAAAAAAAGATAAATAAATAATAAACACAAAATTTTTATTACAAATAACTACACTCTCCTACCTTTAGTGATGAGCCCATGCTTCTTATTGGTAGCATGATATTGGGAAAGGAGGAAATGCCCTTACTCACCTATGTCTTGTCCTCGATGATGAGCCCATGCTTCTTACTAGTAGCATGGGGAAAGACATGGGGGTGCATTAATAAGTCATAAGTTACAAATAAATAAGGAAATAAAAGTGCTTCTAAAAATTCCCAAGAAAATGACTTAGATGTATATGTTAAGAGAGACAATTATTCTTTAAAACTAGATCTTATCAATCAATAGGCCATCTATGAATCTAAGTCTAGTAAAAATTGCAAGAAAAATTCATTTCAAATTGGTTAAGTTAATCTTGGTTTGGGTTGGGTTGTAGGTTTCTCAAGTAAATCCTTGTCAAAGTTATTATCTCTTGGTCATTCTCATTCACATTCTTCAAAACATATATCTCGCATTCTTATTGGCTCTGGTAGTGATCCCTCACATCTTACTAGTTACGTAGAGTTAAAAGGAAGTAATATTATTTTTCATCATACCATATTCAACACATTTTTCCAATGAAACAAAAATGCTAAAAGTTACTTGAAAAACAAAGTATCCAAATTACAATTTGTTACCATACTCATAATCATATGCATATCATTTTGTTATCACATTGTCATTATCATCATCCATAACATGCATTCAAAAACATGAAAAACATCAGAAATTCTAAATCATCTAAGAGTACACAAATGAAATAAACCACAATGAATTCAACTCTTACAAAATAATTCCAAACCAAAAATATGTCAATATGTATATATGTATACTATGTCAAGTTTATTGTGTATAATTTCATCACACCATAAAGTAAGTGTGGTAAAAATTCTCACTATGAGCTCAAAATAAAAAAAAGATATACATATCCAAAAACCATCTCAAAGTAATAAAGGACCTAGGCTTATCTCTCCCTCCTAGATCCCTCAAAGGGGAAAGGTGAGGGCTCATGTTGCAGCTCTGTGGTGAGATTAGCTTAGTGTAACATGGGAACCTTTGTGTGTCGATTAGTGCGAGTGTCCATATGACTACATAGGTGAGCAACAATTAGTAGTAGCTATATTGTGTGAGTTTCCTTTTCACTACCTCTCTCAATCCTCATGTACAACAATCTCAGTCCCCAACCAAGTCATCTCCTCTATGGAATGACATGTTCAACATAGCAAATACGTCATTGTGATGACCGGCTAGTGTTGCAGTGTCTAGATTCAATAACTAGCACCTCTCAAGTCTTTCCCGTATGGGATCATAAACATTTCTAGGTTCATGCATCGAATAAGGTCTCATCATCCATCAATTGTGGCTGTAGAGAGCAATCAAACAATGGAAAGTTAGAAAGTGTAAGGTAAAAAAAAAAGAGAGTATAAATATCTTACTAACATCTAATCTAGAAATTAAAGTTAGAAGAGGCATTTTTTTTACTCATTCGAATCCCCATGCATCCAACTTAGATAAAAAATCATATCACTTCTATATATGGTACTACTTCCTCCTCCATGCATTGTGGATGAGTAGATTCCTCCTCCCTCTCCTTAGGAACACAGTCTCCTCCTTTGCCTCTATCTTTACCTCTCTAGCAGCCTATTGAGGCCTCTCCTATGCCCTTGCCACTCTAAATTTGTCTCCTCCTCCAATCCTGAATTTGTCTCATCCTCCACCACCTCCTCCTCCCTTTTACGGGCCTAAATCAATCTGCAATATTTGTCTTAGTCTAAATATTTCCCTGCAGATGGATCAAGTGTGCGGCTCGTGGTGTACCAATAGGAATCCCAAGATTAGTAATCATCCACTATTATTCTCTCCTTTGGGTGGCTCTTCACCTCCATGTCCCCTGTAGATTGTGGCCACTACCAAAAGAGCATTTATATAAGATAACCCAAACTACTAGGGTACCTTGAGCAATGGATGATTCTCCACTCTACTTCTCTAGTCAACTAACTAAATGGTGGTAGGACATGTGGTCAAGTGAAATTTACTCCACACCCCATCTTCCATCCATATCCTTATACGGCTACACAACCATGTCTTCTCTAGTCAATGTGGAAACAAACTATGATGGGACCCTAAATGGATCTATATCCAACCACCTAAATGATCTAATTGCTATTGGATCTACTATCCCAACTCCCCTCTGGTAGGGGATCATCCACTCATATACCAAGACATAACTAGATTAGGATGGCTAAGTGATTTAGCCCCTAATCGACAATCTTGTAAATATCATGATATGTAGTCCCAAGAATATCCACTCCCCATGTGTAGAATTTTTCATGTTGCTCAATACTCTAAACAATAGGAGCCTAGATGAACAATAACATGTCTCTTCCCTTGTCCTTGATCAAATGTAAGGCCAAAATACCAATGATGGCCTTACCAAGAGTAGGGATAGGAGTGGTTTCAATGTAACCAATCTAACCCCCATTTGGCACCTATGTAGGTGTCATTAAATCACCAAGATAAGTCACCCAATTGGAGGCCTTATCTGCATTGAACGGCATTCTTGATTCGCCAACTTCCTTCTCGATGACAGAACTCTCAAAATCCTATAAATTACCTCCAAGGTGATGGTCCACTCACCCCTAATCCCTAGGCAATCGAAATTTGTTCCATCACAGTGTGAATCCAAATAGATAAATAAGTCACAAATAAGGAGACTCACAAGGAAAACAAGTTATTTCTAAGTGATCCTCCATATACAGCCCCTACCGTTAAGTCCCTCTATGTCCAGGTCACCCATGTAAGATTTGAGGCAACCAATCCTTCTCACGAGACTGCTCCAACTAATGTATCCTTCCTGAATCCATAAAAAACAATAAAATAGCAAGTTATAACTTGATAAGCACGTAAAAAACTTCTAAATATAGTATATATACAAGCGAAAACCAAGAAAATTACATACTTAGTCCATAATTAGCAAAACATTATGATGGGTACACAATCACTACTCTATGTAGGGTAGTGGTTATATAACCACCACTCTAAGTAGGGTGGTGGTTGTGCAACCATTACGCTCCTCAAGCAACAATTACGCAACTACCTCTCTATGTAGGATGGTGATTGCGTAACCATCACCGTGGTTACCTTTCGCAAAAGTTTGGTTCATACTATGAGGCCTAAAAACTTACAAAAACATCAAAAATACATCAAAATTGTTCAAACAAATTGCATAACCTAAAAGGTGCCCCTATGATCATTTTGACTACAAAATTATTAAAAATCATCATCTATATCTGGTTTCAACTAAATCCTACATTTTAGGGCAAAAGTAAACAAATGCATGTAACTTACCTATTTGTGTGCCTCTACTACTACCTCTAGTCAGCACTACCATCATCTTTGAATGCTCATGATTTGGATGTACTCTCACATGAAATGATCACGGGTAATCTAGAGCTCTAAAAAAAGATAATTGGGTGAGTAAAAATAAATTTGAAAAATTGTAAAAAGTCGTATATATAATGCAAATTTGAATGTTTGAATATCATTTGAGTGGGTGTATGTAGGGTCACCACCTTTGGAGTAGGTATATTTCTCACCCTTACGGATATGGTACGTAATCTTATCATTTTGTTTCAGATTATTTTACTAATCATGTTTTATATCTGCACTTGATTCTCATTTCTCTCTTGTAAGTGGTGGGAAGGTCGGATTGGCATTGTTTCAACACACTGGTGATTAAGGTATAATTTCTAACTTTCTTGTTTGGGAGTTTCATACTCAGAATTCATATTTTATTCCCATTCATGGCTAAAATGATTCTCCAAGGGGGAAATATGTATGCACCCAAAATTTCATAGGTGCCACATTGGCGGTATGGTAAAATTCTTCGATGATGATTTTCTCTTTTCTAGAAAAAATGATGAAGTTCAGATCCTTTCCCCTTTCTCTTAGCATGCTTATTTTTCTTTACTTATCCTTGTCTCATATTTTTCTATCTTTCGAACCATATTTTTCTTATCATGAGGTTTTTCGTGACTTTAAGTCACACAAACTCCATGGTCATTACATAACCGAGGGTCTACCTATACTACAGCGGTTACATAACTTTGTGGTGGTTTTGTAACCTTTGTTCTGCGCAAACCGACGGTTCTATATGGATTTACCCAAGAATCTAAAGCTGTGTGTTTGTATGCATGTCCCAAGTTTTTGAATGTCTTTACAACCCTTTTCTTGACCATTTCACCTTATTTCTAGCTTTTTGGATACGTATTGAACTCCTCTTCTCCATTAAATATTATTATAATGTTGACTTCCCCTTCTTAGGATGATATGGAACTTCTTGATTGCCAAGTTTGCTAGACTTATTCCATGCCCTTTTTCTATAAAATCTAATTTTATGCCCGTATAATGGGTTGGATATTTTGATATTAATTGCACCATTACTCTGTGAAAATATTTCTAAGAAGTACACAAATAACTCAGTACATTGTTTTGTTACTTCTGCTTGCATTTGTGACCACCTAGTCTACAATCAATCTGCTCTAACATCTTCTTGATTTCTTCTACAACCATCTAGCTCTGTTCTCATGATCAATTAGACTCTCATCTCTCAAAAGGAAGCTGAGGAGACCAAAGAATCGTCAACATTCTTGGAAGTTTTCATGATTCTATAATAACCAAGTTGGGTGTATTTATAATTCTTCTAAAGCTTTCATTTTAGAATATTGTCGTTAGATACATTTGTTGTAAGAAGTAGAATTTTAATTTCTTTGTTATCGGTAAGAAGCTTTCCTTTGATATTTTATTCTCACTTATCTCTATGCATTTTCTTGGGAAATAATTTGTAAGAAGGTTTTGTGCTATAATTTCTTCATTTCATCGTTTTAGAATACCTGTACATTTTCATTTCTCCATTTCCAAATTTGTATGCATTTGAACAAAATTTCATTTATAACTTATTACCCGCTTATCCTTATGGATCTGCAAGGGAAAGAAACTTGAGGAATCTTTTTTTCTATGCTCATCATTTTAATTCTTCAATATTATTTTGTCTTTGCATTTCAGTGGAAATTTTTATTGGCGAATATTTGTTAATTCACGAATATTTTGGTTTTTCAAAATTTGAAATTGGAGAATTTTTAGGGTAGAAATTAGGACCGGGTTGCCAAAATTTTTTGGGTACAATTTAATTTTAGGGTTCAATTCGCCATTCCCATGAAATAGAAATTTGTGATATTCACCTTTATGTTGTTGGTTGGTAGCATAAAATATGATATCATTCGCTAGTATAAAACATGCTATCGGTGATAAAGATATTTTATGTTAGGTCGGTAGCATAAAACATGCTTGCGTTAGTAGCATGTTTTATGCTATCGACATCCAGTAGCATAAAAAAAGAGTTACCGATAAGTAGAATTAAAAAAGCATGGATTTTTTTTTCTTACACCATATTTTAGGAGGACATATTTTTCATTGATACGATCATTTTAACTTCTAACATCAAAAGAATTCAAAAAACATCCCACACAAAATTAGTGAAATCTATATTTTTTCACAAAAGAAAAACTTTTTTTAATTTTTTATTTGTGCCATATTTTGTGAGACCAGTTTTCTGAAAGCCGGTCATTTTTAAGCTGTTATTGTCAAAAAAAAATTAAAAAATTACATATGTTGTTGGCTAACATCATATACTCTCATCCGGAAAACATACTATATGTTGTCAATCGGTATCATTAAAAATGCTCTTGGTTGACATCATATCTACATTTTCTTTAGATTCGCCACTAGTGCAAAATTCAATTTTCACGGGTTCGCCAACAAAGTTCTAAAAAAAATTGGGGGGTCTTGAAATTTTTCCTAGTGCATTTTTATTTTTTTACTGTAAGTCTCGGGGATGAGGAAAATTCTTCCGAGAAACCTTGTTTATTCCCATTATTCTAAGGTGAAACAGCTTAGAATAAATTAGATATCCACAATTATAGATTAGAAAACGTCTTTATTTTAATTAGATTAGCCTCACATCCTGCAACAGAGGAATAGCTACATCGACTATTCCTTGTTTGTTTCATTTTAGTATAGAAGTAGATTTATTTTATTTTAATTAGTTTCTTTATGTTTGTAGCTTTGTTTTAATTAATTTTAAAAGAACAAAAAGATATATTATAAGTTAAAGTAGATTCATTTCAATTTATTTCTTTTAAAGCTTCATTGAAAATACAAAAATAGTTAGATAGCTTGTTTTTTTATTTTGTTAAGTGCTTGCAAATCAAACTTAGTTAATTAAAAGAGGAAATCAACTTTCTTTTATTTAATTCAGGTTTATTTTCTTTCTTAATTTAAAGTAGGTGATTAAGAAAATATTGAATAAATAGATGTCTAATTCTAAGCTGCAATGTAGTATAAAATAAATAAAAAGCGATTAAGTACAAAATAGACCCAAGTAAATTAAGATAAAAGGTGAGAAATCTTGGTTGCAAAGAAGGGGTAAGAATACTTAGTTGGTTTGCAACTAAATCGAACTATGACCAAGTGTTGACTTGATGAATGGAAAGGGAAATGTGTCACATAGAGCCTTATAAAATTTTGAGAGCTAAAGAACTACCTAGACTAGGGCAGTTGGAAAGGGACAGTGTGCCGTAGGCTCCCTAAACCTACTATGGGCACCTTTGACTAGTCAAACCCTCAGGAAACCTCCTTCACAGGTCACAAGATGTTTGATATCCTTCACTTCTTGTCATTTGTATGTCACACAATTATTTTTGATGTCGTTGGTAACCTATAATAATGAAATGACTTACAAAACCCTCAAAAGCACATCAAATCCCAAAAATAAAATAATGTAAATAAGGCTTCAAACGAGTGAAATTATGACTAAGCATTGCACTAAATTTCAGACCCAATATAGTTTTTGTGTGTGTGGGGGAATCATGCCTTAGGTGGCTCTTTGTGTGTCAGGACTTGATATCAAGAAAATAGCTAGATGTATAAGATGTATGTAGATGTGTGCATAGAATAGAATGAAATTCCCCTCATATGAAGTTTATGTAGAAGAATACAGTCCTTTTCCCTTGAATGGATGCTAGAATGGATGTTTGAATACTCTTGAATAGCCTTTAGATGCAACCTTAGGTGGTGATAGATAATGATTAGTTCTTGGTCCTTTATTATGATCACATAACTTTATATTTATATGATTTTTTTGATTGAATTTCATAATTATCCCTGAAGAGGATGCCTACCAAAAAGATAAGATGCTCAAATATATAGAAAGGACCCAAAATATGTGAATAAAATATAAAGAGGTCAAGGGCACCCAGAGGGGATGGGGGCACTGGCGTTGGCTTCCTTGATAGGTGCTGGTGTCAGGATGATAAATGTGAGGTGTGAAAAGACATACTAAGCTAGAAAGAGTGTAAGACCAAAAGTGGCAACAGAAAGAAAGAAAATATGACCAAGGACATGGGTTAATTAGTACTTTTCTTACTTAGGAATCATATGAATAGTAGTATGCAATTAGGACTAGATAATTACCCAAAGTGCATGATTTTGTGTGTCTGCATTTTCCCCCACTTTATGTTGTTGAGAAAATGCTTGATAGCATAAATTAGATAAGAGATGTGTATCTAATAACCATGTATTTTGATGGTGGAAGCATCTTTGAGAGACAAGGAAAAGCGTGGAGTGATAAAAATGTGGAGCATGGAAACTAGAGAGGAGAAAGTGTAAAAAGTGATGATGATGATGACCCTAGGGTGGAAACGCATGTGTAGATGTTGTCATTGTACATGTTGTTGATGTTGATGTTGTTGATGTTATTGTTATTGTTGTTCTTGTTGTGATGTAAGATGATGTTGACTACTTCTTGCCATAAGGACAGACCTACAAAAGAGAAGAATGAACAAGTAGTCAAATATGCATGTATACAATCAATTTTTTTCTAAAAGTATGTAGGAAGGTATGTAAAGTGTGAAAATGTGAAAAAATAACATGTGTGCCTAATTCGTTTGTGAGAAAAGAGTGTAGAAAGGATTTTGATCATGATGTAGAAGAATGAGTTTTTTGGGTGATCTCACTCCAACCGTATAGAATGCGAGTTTTTTGGGTGATCTCATGCCAAGAATAGAAGAATTGTAGGGGGAAAATTTCATGTCATCCTCCAACCTTTAACTACTTCCTAAAATGTAGAATGCCACTGCAAATGGTGTGTAAAAATCTGATCCAGTTCGAACAATTTTGATCTAATGAAAAAGAATAAAATGTTGTATGGTGAGTGCTACGGATTTTATGCCCTATAAAATCCACTATGTGAAGTTTAGAATGTGTTGCACCGAATAATGTTGTGTAGCTACCCCCTAGTCACAGACATCCAGGAAGAGTCAAGGGTGCCTAGGTGCTCTTTGTCTCAGGTTGGGGCATTGGTGACTATGATGTGCTAAGGACCCAAGTAAGCATTTGAGTCCTTTCTTAAAGTAATGATTGTGTTACAAATGAACTCGTGACTATAGATTGTTATATGGGGTGGGTGATTCACCCAAATGATGCCCCCTCATTTGGGGTGCATGCGATGTCGTTGAGGAGTATGCGGCCTAAAGGAGGACCAACCCCTATGTTGAAAATGTGTCTTGCAAGAGGAGGAAATTTTCTTGGTAGAAACCAAGGAACACACAAAAATGGATATGATTTAAGTGTTAGTACAAACAAATAAAAACAAACATGTAGAAGATGAAGGTAAGCTAACAAGCAAACAATGTGTAATCTAAGACGTAAGAATACAATATGCAAGAAGACAATGTAGACCGTGAAAAGTGGGTTTCAAATATGGGACACCACTCATGATGTCGCCAGACAAACAAGTCTGAATAGGCCCAAAAACATACACGTGTGCACACAAGACAAAGGGAAAATCCCATAAACAATGAAAATAATGACAAGAAATGATAAGCAATGTAACATACAACCATGGAAGAAAATAGACATGTAAGAAAAATGCTTCACATGAAGCACCCATTAACATGTTAGAAAGATAAAAAGTATGTAAAGGCATGTATAATCTGCTATAGTAGTGTGCTATAAAAAAGTAAAACAATATCACCTGTAGTGTACAAAAAGTGGATGCCCCCAAGAGCCTTTCAGAGGACTTTTAATAAGTACTATGCAAAGCATCCATGTTGCATGTATGGATCTATAGAATCTATGATAAAAACTAGAAAGCAAGGGAATGTGCACGTGTATATGGAAAAATATAATGACATATGAAATATCTTATCAAAGCATGTGTAATAAGGTGTACATGTAAAATCATAAAAAAGTAAGAGTAAATGTGACCAAGATATGTAGTATGTTGTGGATGAAATGGAATGGAATATAGATTGAATGGTAGGAATTATGTGCCCCCAAGTGGATGCATGTGCATGTGGTGAATTTCATTTATACATTCCCCCTTAGAAGTCAAGAATGAATCGTAGAGAAAGAGTGCTTCATTGAGAAATGGTTTGAATGTGTGTGCTAGAAAGATGTGATCGATAAAGTGTATAGTGTATAACATGCATGAGTGAGTAAGTGTGGTGAGGCCCATTTGAGATGTATACCCTCAGAAGTCAAGTATAGACCATGGAACTAGAGTATGTCATAGGGTAATGACCACAACATGTAGAAGTAGATGCAAGAAAGATATGTCATGAATGCATAGAGTAGATGCTGCGAGAAAAAGATGAATGCGTGAAATGTATAGTCTGTAGAATGTGTAGTGTATTTTGTAGTGTGGTTTGCGGTGTGTGAGGTTAATGTTTATATGATTCCCTCAATATTCAAGTGTGAACCATAGCATGAGATTGTGTCATTGGGTAAGGATGATACAAGTGTGTATCAAGATGTGCATGTCATATTTGAGAGACTAGATGTGTAATGATTGGAATATATGACATGTGTCGATGCTAGAGGGGGAAAAGAAATAGTGTGATCCCCCAAAATGTTTGATAATGAATGTGTTTTTCAATGAAATTGAAAATACAAGGTTCATCCACCCGATTCATGTGGAGATACGGTGTGTTACCATGCTCTAAGGGTGGTGGTATATGAGATAGATGATGTGTAGGTGAATGAAGCATAAATGCATGCAAACAATGATTGTAATGTGGATGTGATATACACCTATGTGTAACAAAATGTAGAGATGATGGACACCTATGTGTAACAAAATGTAGAGGTGATGCACACCTATGTGCATGAGAACGTGGAAGTGATGCATACCTATGTGAAGGAGCGGTGCAAGCGGTGGACCTAGAATGATGTAATGGACTAGTAGAATAATGAGACCATGTAGGTGTAGTATGAACAGACGAGCTAGGAGTATAATTTTCTTTAGTTTTGAGAGGTCGTAGGGACCTAGATGTTCTAGCTAATACAATGGAAACCTCCGTAAGAAATTATGGTCATGGTGTAGATGGTGGAACACCATTGATAGAAATGACTTGTTTGTTATGAATGAATTTCAGACATAAATGGTTCATGGAGATGATATCCTAAGTTGTGCAGAGCCATGAGATACCTAAGAGCATGTCACACCCTTCGACTGATGGTGCCATAAGAAAAGGCACAAGCATGGTGATAGGGATCACAGTGACCAAAAGTTTGACAACACCATATGATTTTGGAATTGGATATTAAATTTGCGATAGTGGATATCCAATAGTAATAAGAAGTGTAATAGAACACGTGTATATGTGCCATGATGGATCAATTATAGTGTTATTGATAGAATTTGATCTAATAGAATAACTTCTAGTGTTATATGTTCTATGATGGATCAATTCTAGTGGTTTGTTGGTTCCACTCATATCAATATTAACCTACGCACCGTGATCATCCTTGATCATAGCATCACCCCTGAACAAGTTAGACAATAATTTATTTCTATCAACGAATAGATCCCCATTCTTCCAATTGAGAATATTCAATTTCCTTAATTTCTTGTCATCATTTCCATATATCCCACCTACACTATATTCATCTATTATATTACCATCCCATCCATCGCTATCTGGATATCCTAGCATCACCTCCTCGAAGTCGCATGCATTTGAAATCATGAGTTGATTTTTAAGCATACAAAGGACTATTAGGCAGCAGATCACATAGGAATAATCCACTAATTTTGTGGAAAAGTGTTTCTACAGATTTTACAAGGGAGGAATCGATTCGAGAGATAGGTAAGGAGGAGTAGGATAAATAAGGAGAGATGGCTAATATTATGAGTAAGAACTAAAATATTCTCACCAACAGTAACTAGAGTACGTCCACATTCAATAGAAGAAAATAACCATGCAATCAATAGTAAGACTAACAAATTGGAGACAAAAAATTCTATGAATTCATAAATCAAGTATATAATGTTCCTTCTTTAGTTTATAAGATCACAATGCTTGAAAATTTTAAGAATAGAGAGGATAGAGGAACGTAGACAAGGAAATAGAGGAAATGTAGCTTTTATTGCTTGTAGTAGTAGTGAAATCCAACAACTTACAACAATCAAAAATTGTCAACCATTTTGAATGGAGAATCCATTCCAATTTATAGCTTACAATATGTATCTTCCTCTCCACCCCATATGACTTTTCATCTCACCACCATGTGAATTTTCCAATTGCCTAGGAATGAAACTAAGTCCTTTACTTATTTTTTAAAAGGGTATTTTATAATGCAGCATTAATTTACTTAAGTAAATAATACGAAAGAGTGAAACACACATTCTCAATGAAGGAATAGAATATTAGAGAGGTAGAGGGAGGAGAGAGAAGTGGAAATCTAGAAATAGGAAAGATCATTTTGATGAAGAACCTACTTCTGATGGATCATGAATAAATTTTCATGCCTTTGACCTCCTTTTGAGATGGAAGACAATGATTGCAAATTCCTCATCTTGTGAGATGTGGACACACTCCAAGGTATTCAATGATTGTTTATAAACACTTATACAATACTTGCACTAATATGGAAACATGATGATCCCTTTTAACACATGATTGGAGTTATAATATGGATCTCATCACCTTGCTCTTCTTGGATTCAAAATTCACCTTCACGAAAAAGATGTTTCCTTTGTAATAGAATCAACCACAGGATTCTCAAAACTGACTTCTTACTCATATGTTACTCATTATAAAAGTTCTTCTCTTCAAGATAGAATAATTTCTCCTTCATTCAACTAAAAGTGCATATTGTGAAATTATGAATCTTTTAAGTCACTATGATTTTTTGTACTATTTCAAACAAATACAAGTTCTCTTCATTTAATATGAGAGGCTCAACATCCTTGCTTCTTAACCAATATCCTAAAAATTACTATTTTTAGTAAGCCTTATTTTGAGAAGTCCATTTTTAGTTACCAGTTTCTCAATTTGACACTTTTTTAGTTTTATTGATGTGCATGAAGAAATGGTGACTCGAAAATGAACTATTTTCAACACTTACTATTTTTAGAATTGGGTCTTCCAAGTGTCAGAATGGAATGAAAGTGGTCTAAAATGTTTTGTTATTTCATAAGGATGTTTTTCTCCAATGTTTGGAGGATTTCAATTTCCATAACTCCGTAGATCTGAAAAATGAGTTTTTACTTCAGGAAATTTTTCTGGACATTAAAAATAATGTAAATCACCATTGGATGAAAGCTTGTATTCATTTGAAAGGAGTTTTTGAGAAGGATCTTCTATTAAAATCTCATGGGGAACAAACAAAGGGTTTGGGAGATATGAAAAAAATTCAATTTTATTTTATGAGACCTTTGGTATATTTTCAGCAATATAACAAGGAGAGTGAAATTTTACATGAAAAAATGAAGTTTTAAAACATAAAAATAGCTAAGTGTTTGAATATGAAGCTTTTGGTTCTCACTTGCACACCTTAACTCCATCTTGACTCAAACAAGATTAACTGGAGTTAAATGAGGGTTGATGTGTAGTTACACCCTAAACAATTAGGGACAAAGGGGACACAAGGACAGCTAAGTTCACTTTTCACCATATTTGGAAAAGTTTCATCTTGTGGTTTCATGTGAGTGAGATACATGGGGCTGAAAATTAGCACTCGGGAGTTTCATTGTGGTTTTGCATGTGCTTGGGGCTTAGAGGAATAATGTGGAAACATTTTATGTCCCCCTTATCCCCTTTTCACCTAGTGTAATCCAATGTGATAGCATGGGTGATAAAATATGTCATGGGTCCAAGTACATTAGAGGGGGACAAGTTAAATTGCAAGTTTTTGAAACTTAGGTAAAAAGAGGTAGGCTTCAATTTGCGAAAAGTTTTCCAACATGGGGTGGCACAATTTTGTGTCCACCTTAACCCCTTGCACCTTAGGGAAAATACAAGGAGACAAAAACTACTCAAAATGCACCAAGGGTGTCTTCATCATGAGAAAGTGGTTTATTTTTGCATTGTGCTCAGGTAACCACTCAAGTCAAAATTTTTAAGTGATGAAAACATAAAATCCATAAGAGGAGAACACATTTTTTCCCCCATACCCCTTTGAACCTTAAGGAAAATAAAATGGGAAAAGGGTGAAAAAACTTCACAAGCTTTTTGGAATGTTGATGTCACCCACAAAGTGCATTTTAGGACACGGGGTGTGTTTCCAACCTCCTAAGCATGGATAAGTGCTTTATAGTCAAACATTATATGATTTTGGCTCCAATAACTTTTGGAGATTATCCCAACCATTATCGTGGAATCAATTCATCCTAAAAAAAAAAAATTCCATTCACCCTTTTAGCATGAAATCTTGAAAACTTAGGAAAAAAATTATATTTCCATCATGTGAATAATTTCAATTCCTTTCCATTAAAAATTTGATGAGCTTCCAACTCCTCGTGAAACTCTCATAATGTTACGAACAAGTTTGATTTCTCCATTAAATCCTTCATTCCATGTGCCCGAAATAACCCAATTTTTCTTAACTTGTTCCTAACATCAATTATCTCCACATATTTTCCCTAAAATACCTTAGATAACTTCATTTATCTCTTTGAAATTCCATATGGTTTAATTATTCCCTACCATCTTTCTGAGGATATTAATTTATTGCAATAAATCTAAAAATAGCTAATTTAGTGCTTTAGAGAACACTATTCCATCTTGGAGCTTAGTCTTATCATGAAATCAACCTAGATTCATTCCCTTACACATGAAACACACTTGAAAACCATGTTATCACTTTCTTCTTAGCCGGAATGATGGTGAAACATACTTGGAGGGGTTATGTGAGACAATAAGATGGATGGAGGAAGGATTCATAATGACCAGAAATAGGTTTTAAAATGGTAGGCTTAGTTGTCTACATAAAACAGGGACAAAAGCCTATAGAATTTTATTAATAATCAATCAATCATTTACATAGGTGCAAGCTGCAATATATGTGTGTGTGTGTGTATTGGACATCCGGATACAAACAAAGCAAGATGTTGCATAGGTACAACCGTGAACTAATACAAACAATAGTATTGTTAAAACAATACAACAACTCCCGTATGTTGAATAAAACAAAATAGATGGTTATAATTAAATATAACCATATAACAATTAATAATTAACCTAACTAATATGCAATGCATAATTAATTAAGGTAATAATATATTTATCCTAACATTCCCCCCTTAATTTTGCATTTCCTCAAGGGATGAGGAGAGGAACTCTTTAAAAACTCAAACTTGTCACGTGCAAGTGAATTTGTGAATATCTCTACTCATTGTTCATTGTTGGAAAAATTAAAGGTGTTTATTGTGCTTCAAGACATGCTCGCATATGAAATGAACTTGTACCTCAATATGTTTTTTTCTTTCATGAAAAACTGGATTGCGAACAAGTTTGAGAACACATTCATTGTCTACATACATGGTGGTTGGTTTGTCCTGTGGTATTTGAAGTCCTTCGAGTATGCGATGTATTCACATAACTCTACGGGTAGCTTCACCTACAAAACAATACTCAACTTTTGTGAAAGAGCGAGAAACAAAGTGTTGTTTCTTGTTTCCCATGATATTGGTCCAGATCCCATAAAGAACACAAACCGAAGAGGATTTTTGTCATCAATATTGCCTACAAAATCTGAATCCAAATATCTCGTATAAGAAGTTGTCATTATTCATGTATTCTAGACCAAGATCGACTTATCCTTTGAGATATCTCAAGATGCGCCTTGCTTCTTTCCAATGAAAAACTTTGTGTTCCCGTATGAACTTGGATAGATAGCTCACTGTAAAGTTAATATCCGGTCTAGTGTATGTCAGGTAAATGAGACTCCCAATAAACTGCCAATAGAGAGTGGCACTTACCTCAGGAGATGGATCTAAACGAGATAACTGTAATCTTTTCTCCATAGGTGTAGCAATCGGTATGTAATCCATCATCCTGAATTTCTCGAGCATTGTCTTGGTATATTTCATCGAAAAAAAAAAGATGTGATTCTCTTTACTCCATACTTCCAATCTAATACAATAGTGCATTATCCCGAGATCTGTCATGTCAAATGATTGATTAATATATTTCTTCATTGGATCAATCATCCTCACTGAACTACCAACAATGACTAGATCGTCGACATAGACAATGAAAATCACAATCTCCCCCTTGATTTTTGAGGTAAAGATTGGGATCGTATGGATTTCTAACAAATCCATGTTGTACGAGATGCTCATCAATTTTGATGTACCATGTTTGGGGTACCTATTTGATGCCGTAAAGAGATTTCTTGAGTTTGCATACCTTTTATTCTTTACTAGGTACAATATATCCCTTGGGTTGAGTCATGTGTACTTCTTGTTGTAAATATCCATTAAGGAAGGAACTTTTACATCCATTTGATGGACTTTCCAACCAAATTGTGTAAATAAAGAAAAGATCATTCTAATCATTTTGATCTTAGATGTGGATGAAAATGTCTCCCTTGTAGTCAATGCCTCTTTTTGTGCATGCCCTTCGCTACTAGTCTCGCTTTATACTTTTCTATGGTCCCATATTCCTTGTACTTTTTTGAATATCCATCTGCATCTAATGGGTTTCTTCCCTGGTGGAAGATCAACAAGCTTCCAAGTGTTGTTTTTCATCACTAAGTTATACTCAACATCCATGGCATCTTTCCAAGATTTTGATTGTAGGGATTCTTGACTGTAGAGGGCTCATCAAATTCAATAACTCTACTCATCAAAGAAAAGTTCACTTCTTATGTTGCTTTACTGTGAGTCTATGGTCCAAGGGTGGATGTATCCAATGGAGCATCCATTCTTACATCTCATAACATGCTAGTATACCACTTGGGCATACGATGAACTGTTCTCATGGGTCATGGTTATATTATATCATCATCATCATCCCCATCATCACTTTCATCATCTATGGGAACATCAAATTCATTTTTTACAACTGCTGAAGAACATACATCAAGTGAGTCTAGAGGAAGAGACTTTTCTTCCTTCTTCTAAAAGAACTCAACATCTTTGCTGGTGTAGACTTTCCTGGTCTTTGGATCCATCAATATGTACCCAAGAGTATATTCATTGTACCCAATGAAGATGAGTTTTTGTGATTTCATATCTAGTTTCTTTATATTCTGCTTGGGTATGTGCATACTCTCTTTGCACCTGAATACTTTGAGGTGTGCAATAGATGGTTTCTTCTTTGACCATGCTTCATGTTGCGTTACTCCATCAAGAGCAATGTGGGCACTCTGTTCAAAAAATACATGGTTGTCTTTCTCCGCTTTCTACCCGTAATGTGTTTGCATAGTCCGAGTCATCGATCATACATTGCACCATTTCCATGATAGTACAATTTCTTCTCTCAACAACACCATTTTTCTACAAAGGTGTGTTTGGAGAAGACATTTGTCGATGAATCTTGTGATCTTGTAAGTAGTCTTTGAAATCATTATTGGTGAACTCCCCCATTGATTTGAGTGGAAAGTTCTGATGTGATGACAAGTTTTGTTCTCAATAAATATTTTTAACCTTTTGAAGGTTTCAAAAGCTTCACTTTTCTTGCGAAGACAGTATATCCAAATTTTTCTTGAATAATCATCACCACAAAGCATGAAATACTGAAATCTAGAATGACTCGGTTACATCGGACCGCAAAGATCAATATGAACCAGATCAAGCTTGTCATGAGCTCGAAATGTACTCTTCTGGAATGAAGCTTTGTGTTGTTTTCATGCTAGGAAGTGAGGACATTTGTCTGTATCCTTCTAAAGAGATGGTAAACCATGTACCATATTGTGCAAAAAAATGTCTCGAGATACTTAAAACTAATATGACCAAGTCTCCAATACCACAACTTTGCAGAGGTAGAGCCACAAGTTCCTAATCATCTCTTATTTAATGGCTCAAGGAGTAGAAAAGGTGAGGAAGGAGCGGCATTGCTTATGTCACCTCAAGGTATGAGATACTACTCATCTTTCCTCTTTCAGTTTTCTCATTCAAAAAACATAGCTGAGTATGAAGCATTGGTCCACAGACTACACTGGGAAAGAAAGAGGGGTATTAAAAACTTGCAAGTGTTTGGGGATAGAAAATTGATTGTAAATCAGGCCAGTCGGTATTAGTTCTGCTAAAAATGATCTCCTCAAGAGTTATAAGAACCAGGTATGGGATATCATTGAAGACTTTGAAGATTTTGTAGAACGAGGATGGAAGCCTATAGAATTATATTAATCAACAGAAATCATTCTTACAATGGAGTGCTATAATTATTATAGGAATTGTACAGTTGAATACATATAAGGAAATATGTTGCACATGTGCAACAACAAACTAATTCACATAAACTTCCAAAAATACATCCGGGAAGCATAACCAAATTAAATACAAACAAACAATAGTATTGTTAAAACAATACAACAACTCCCGTATGTAGAATAAAGACAATTAGATGGTTATGATGAAATATAACCATATAACCAATAAATAAATAAACTAATTAATATGCAATGCATAATTAATAAAGGTAAATAATAATTAACCTAACATTCCCCACTTAATTGTGCATTGTCTCAAGGGATGAGGAGAGGAACTCTCGAACAACTCAAACTTGTCACCTGCAAGTGACTTTGTGAAGATATTTTCCCGTTGTTCAGCTGTTGGAAAAAATTGAAGTTGTATGTTATGCTTCTACACATTCTCATGTATGAAATGAACATGTACCTCGATGTGATTTGTTCTTTCATGAAAAACTGGATTACGAAAAAGTTTGAGAGCACCTTCATTGTCAACATACATGTTGGTCGGTTTGTCTGTGGTATTCCAAGTCCTTCTAGTATGCGATGTAGCCAAATCGCTTCACTGCATGCCTTCTCCTGCATAACGATACTTAGCTTTTGTGAAATAACGAGAAACAAAGTGTTGTTTCTTGCTTCCCCATGATATTTGTCCAGATCCCATAAAGAACACAAATCCTAAAGTGGATTTTTTGTCATCAATGTTTCTTGCATTATCTGAATCTAAATATCCTGACAAGAAGAAGTTTTCATTCTTCTTGTATTCTATACCAAGATCCACCTTGATCCTTTGAGATATCTCAAAATGTGCCTTTTTGCCTTCCAATGACAAACTTTGGGTTCTTACATGAACCTAGATAGATAGCTTACTTCAAAGTTGATATATGTTCTAGTGCGGGTGAGGTAAATGAGACTCCAAATAAACTTCCGATAGAGAGTGGCACTTACCTCAGGAGATGGATCTGAATGAGATAACTGTAATATGTTCTCCATAGGTGTAGCAATCAATGTGTAATCCATCATCCTGAATTTCTTGAGCATTGTCTTGGTATATTTCATCTGAGAAAAAAAAATGTGATTCTCTTTCTTCCATACTTCCAATCCAAGACAATAGTGCATTAGCCCGAGATCTGTCATGTTGAAACGATCGATTAAGATCTTTCTTCGTTGCATTGATCATCCTCACTAAACTACCAGTGATGACTAGATCGTCAACATAGACAACGGTAATCAAAATCTCCCCCTTGCTTTTTGAGTTGAAATTTGGGATCGTATGGGTTTTTAACAAATCCATGTTGTACGAGATGCTCATCAATTTTGATGTACCATGCTCGGGGTGCCTATTTGAGGCCATATAGAGATTTCTTGAGTCTTCATACCTTTTCTTCTTGACCAAGTACTACATATCCCTTAGGTTGAGTCATGTAGACTTCTTGTAAATATCCATTCAGAAGGCACTTTTTACATCCATCGATGGACTTTCCAACCAAAGCTGTGCGGCTAGAGAAAATATCATCCTAATCGTTTTGATATTAGTTGTGGGAGAAAATGTATCTCGTAGTAAATGCATTCTTTTTATGCATACCCCTTTGCTAAAAATCTTGCTTTATACTTGTCCATTGTCCCATGTGCTTTGTACTTCATTTTGAATATCCATCTCGCATCTAATGGGTTTCTTCCCTGGTGGAAGATCGATAAGTCATCAAGTGTTTTTTTCATTACTAATCGCTATTCATAGTCCATGGCATCTTTCCAATATTTTAAATGTAGGGATTCCGGACTATAGAGGGCTCATCAAACACCATAACTCTACTCATCAAAGTAAAGTTAACTTCTTTTTTGCTTGCTTTATTGCGAGTGTGTGGTCTAGGGGTGGATGTATAAGGTGGAACATCCATTCTTGCATCTAGTAATATGCTAGTACACCACTTAGGCATTCATTGAACTGTTCTTGTGGGTCATGGTTCTATCGATCAACACTGCATCATCCCCATCATCACTTTCATCATCTGTGGGAACATCAGCTTCAATTTTTACAACTAGTGAAGAATCTATATCAGGTGAGTCTGGAGGAGGAAACTCTACTTCCTTCTTCTAAAAAAACTCAACATCTCTGCTGGTGTAGACTTTTCTGGTCTTTGGATCCATCAATCTGCACATACCTAAGATTATCTTCATTATACCCACTAAAGATGAGTTTCTATGATTTCATGTCCAATTTATTTCTATTTTTCTTGGGTATGTGCATACTTTCTTTGCACCTGAATACTCTAAGGTGTGCAATAGATGGTTTCTGCTTTGACCATGCTTCTTGTGGTGTTACTCCATCAAAATAAACTATGGGCACTCTATTCAACAAATACATTGTTTTCATTGTTTCTTCTACCTAGAATGTCTTTGCACATCTAGATTCATCAATCATGCATCACAACATTTCCATGATAGTATGATTTCTTCTCTCAATAACTCCATCTTGTTGCATTGTGTGTAGAGGGGGCATTTGTCGCGAATCCCATGAGCTTGTAGGAAGTATTTGAAATCATTACTAATGAATTCCCCCCTTGATCGAGGAGAGAGTCCTAATGTGATGACCAATTTCATTCTCAATAGCTACTTTGAACTTCTTGAAGGTTTCAAAAGCTTCACTTTTCTTTTGAAGACAAAAATCCAATTTTTTTCTTGAATAGTCGTCAACACATAACTTGAAGTAATGCGAAACTGGAATGACTTGGTTGCATCCGACCAAAAAGATCGGTATGAACCAGATCAAGCTTACCATGAGCTCAATATGTACTCTTCTGGAATGAAGCTTTGTGTTGTTTTCCTACTAGGCAGTGAGGACACTTGTTTGTATCCTTCTGAAGAGATGGTAACCCATGTACCATATTGCACCAGTAAAGTGTCTCGAGATACTTGAAACTAACATGACCAAGTCTCTAATGCCACAACTATGTTTTGAGGTAGAGTTCTTAGCCACAAGTTCCTAATCATCTCTATGGAAAAAATCAAGTTAGAACATGCATCCCACATTGGAGGATTTTGTAACTATTTTTGAGCCTCGTGATTTGTCTCGAATTAAACACATTTTCTTGTCAGAATGACTATCAAAGTCAATTTTCAAGTTGTGATCTAGGATTTGACTGACTGACAACAAATTTTTAGTCAACCTAGGGAAATATAAGACATATGATAGTCTAAATTTGTGTGAACCAAGGGGTAAAGAAATGTTCCCAATCCATTGAACTGTATATGACATATCATTACCCAACGAAACATAGTTTTTCAAAGGTGTTACCCTCATTGAATTAAAATAGTCTCTGTGGCTGAGTCATGTGTCCAAGAGCTCTAAATCAACATACCAGACATCACTAGATGACGTGGAAGGTTCACTTGATCAAGCAGTGTACAAGTAGTCTTCATTATTTGAATGTTCTTCTTGCTCAGCAATATTTCCTTGTTGATGGGGTCTTCTTTTCTAGTTCCCCTTTTTATGCCCTTGATTGTAGTTCATATGTCCCTTGTGAGATTGTTGGTGTTGAGGTCTAGAATTACTTGATGAACCTTTCTTGTATGTATTTGTTGTCGTGTAAATGTGCAACATGTAAATTGACAATTTCTAAGCATGACAACTATACCCAAGTGCCAAAATTTTCATGTTTTGTCATTCCCAGGCACCCCAAGTCAAATCCTTTAGTTTTGTCACCACCTATTTGATGTAATATCATCCCCTAGGTGATTTAGGTAAGTCTATTCATTCTCCCTAGGTGATTTTAGGGATTTCTAAAAAGATACTATCTTGTGGCAGTATTGGGAAGGGCTATCATTGGCCTTCCCAGGACTGGATCAACCACTCTAGAGGAATAGAAGGGGTAAATTCAACATAGAGGTGAATTGAAGACCTTAGAACATCATGGAAATAATTTTGGAAGGTTTAGGTAAGTTTTGAAATATTTGGAGCAGTCTGAGTGAAAACAGGGTTCACAAGCCTAGGCAATACATAGGCCCAAAACAGATGTCGAGCTTCGTAAGAAGATTCTAGGAGCTTCAAATGGATGTAGAAGTAAAAATCCATCATTGGAAAGAGTATTTAAATACCTATATTATGGTAAAATAATATTTTTAACAACACCTTGGCACATAGGATTTGCAGGTAGTTTTTATCAGGTACAAGTGGAGTATCAAATAACAAATCTGATTTTTAAGGGATTATATGTATGAATCAAGACATGATACCCTCACTATTGGATTCAAAATACCCTTTCTAGTTAGTATCATATAAAATTTCACCAATAAATTCCACCGGGAGCTCAAGTTATCTTCTTTCTAAGTTACCCTCTCAAAGGCAGTTTAGGACTTAGTCATTTTTCGAGAGGACACGTGTCAACACCAGGAGCCTAGTGGGATTTCATGTCCCCAATGTCCCTCAGGTTAGGGACATCAATCATGGAAAAATGTGCCTAGGATTCTCCTCTCATAATTTCAAATTTTCAAAATCTAATTATCGCTCAGTGCTTCTACCGCGGCTTCCAATCCTGATAGTGCACCAACAAACTTCATCCTTCCTCTGCAACTCTCCTCCATCACTCCACCATTGAAAAAATCAAACCAGACCTGCCATAGAGATAATTACATTCACTCCAAAAAATCATGTAGGTCCCAGAAGGATAATTGGAGCAAACACAGAAGGAGAAGCACAAAACAAAGAAGGAGAAGCACAAACAAAGAAGGAGAAGCACAAAGAAAACTCCATAGCCATGAAATAAATAGTCAAAGAATTCTCCCAAACGGATGCATGAAACAACAATTTATATTTTTATATTCATTCCTCTACCCAAGGCCATCAAGAAGACACCTTCAAACTCTCCTCTCATGCACTAGAGCATCCGTAGTGAAGAAATCCCACTTCCGGCTCAACGAAGAAAGAAGTGTGATTTCCGTCAAACCGGTAGCCGGATTGATAAAAACCCCACATCAAAAATATAATTTTCTTTGCAAATGGAGGAGAAAACTAGACCTTAAATTTTGAGGTCCATTAATGGTTTTTGTACCCAAAAGCACTGCTAAGTCCAACAATTAAAACATTAAAATCTCCTGGACTATTAAGTGGGTGGGCCCCAAATTTTTAAGGGGTGATATTGGGCAAAAACCCATATCAAAAAACTTTGTTCCACGTCAATCCAACTCCTAGAAGTTAACTTTCTAAAAATAGCAGGTCTACTACATAGAAACTGCTATTTTGGGAAACTCTTCGACAGAAGAACCTGTGAAGGAGAAGAAGACATTGGAGGTGCACTACAACTGAGAATTCACTAGAATGGACATTTTTGGCACTTACTAAAAATAGTAAGTGGGCCCTTAAGCACTTGCTAAAAATAGAAATTTGATCCAGAAGGAATGTGGAACAGGGAGAAAGAGGAAAACTAAGCTGTAGCATCCAGTTGAAGATCGGGGACTTGTTTTTTCACACTTACTAAAAATAGTAAGTTGCTTTTTGAAAAGAAATCATGAAGCATAAATGGAAAGGGCGAATCTGGCACAACCCTTCACTTCTGAGTAAGAAAAAGTGTCATCTCTATCATCATACTATGTAGAGTATGTGATGTGACAGTGAGGATGTCAATAGTGTCTTTCGACACTCATTTCATGCTTCAATTGGTATGCGGGAGGTGGAATTCACAATCGACTCGGTTGGGATCATTCACAAGATGATTCATTAGGATCCTATCCGAATCAGCCGAGCAGTGCGACAACATTGAGGGGAGTCAAGATGAGATTTTTTCAAAATGGATCTCCATGAGTGATGCCCATGGTCACCAAATGAGTCATGTGACAATGTATTTACACATTGTTCACACATCATCCAAAGTGTACAAGGAATTCAAAGATTCATAGTTTCACTGCATTTGGAGCTTTCCATCAACGAGGATCAACGGACTTCATCAGGCGACATCTCTTCTTCCTCTCTTTCCCTCTCTTCTTTCTCTCTCCATTCTAATTCTTCGTTATGTGTCATCATTGTATTTCATCCTATTCACTTAAGTGACCTATTTCAAATTTGTAAAAAGTATTTTCTCAAAATTATAAGAGAAATACTTAATTCATGGAAAATGAAAGGTCATGAGTAGAATATGGAAACCAAGAGTCATGTGAGGTAGATGAAGAGTCATATTCTACTCTATAAATTGTAAAGCCATTCCCATTTCAAAGGGTTGGCAATTGATCTTGTAAACTCAAGAGTGCATTGTACCTAGAGAAAACAAAGGAGATAGCCATTTTCTTCCATTTTCCCCTTTTCTAAATATCCTCCATTCCCACATTATGTAATAACTTTGATTTGAGAAATCAATACAAGGAGTTTCTAGATTTCTTTGACTAAGGGGTTTTTTAAAACTTGGTGATCAGTGATTTCTATTTGGTCTTGTTGTTATTCATAGAGTTGTTTCTTCCAATTAATGCATGTGTTGAAGTTTCTAACTAGTGTGTGTGCAGGAATATGATTTTCTACCTGCATCATTAGTTCTCTTACCTCTTTTCTCACTTCCCTTTCCCCACTCTTTAGACAAAGTATTCCATAGCAAGAGAACATTATATTTTTCAGGTGGTCGAGTGGATTGCCCATGTTGGATCCCCCTGTAAAAAGGCCACCATAGAAATCCACCTTTTCACGCACATGCATATACGGCAGTTGCACTGGTTAAGTAGAGGGACTTAGATTCCTAGAGCGTTGGCAAGAAATCCACAAGTTTTTCCACCGACAAATTTCTCACCAACATTATTATACCAACAATATTTCAACTCATGTCCTCTTTACTGATTGGACATGTATCTTTTGTTGTTTGTCCCTTGATGTTGATACTTTTGATTACTCGATGTTGGGAATTTTGATAGGAATGAGGTTTACCTTTTCCTTTTCCTTTCCATTTTGATGAGAAGAAAGTGCATGCTCATCTTCATCATCCTTGTTATGTATGGCTTCCTCTTGTTGCAAAGATGTTTTTAGGTTTGTCAAAACTAACTATCGTATCTAAAAATTTTAGTGTTGTTAAAAAAATGTGGTAAGAAAAAGGGAGATATCTCATAACAATGGGAACGAGAGCTTTATCTGTGATTGCTTCTCCTAGGGCTAGAAGTGAATCCTCAACTCTGCATGACTCTTCTCAAGAAATCTTCAATTTTTTCATTTTTCTTGAACTTTAGTGTGTGTAATCGACTCAAAAAATTTAGAATGACATTATTGTTTTTGGCCTCATATACCGTACTCAACTTCCCACGTTTATTTGGTATTTTTGGCATCTCAAATGTGGGGTTTCACATCAAATCCGACACTCCAAACAAGATGATGAGTTTGGCCTTCTAATCGATCTATCAAACCTGTCATTATTGTGTTGTATCAATAATGGATTTGGTCGAGTACCATTCACAACAAAGCCGATCTCTTCAAACTCAAGTTGTGTCTTGATTTTTCTTTCAGACATCATAGTTGTTTCCTCCGAGTAGTTGTGAATTTGGAAGAAATAATTTGGGGGCATTGGTGCCCATTTTGTAGAATCACCGATAGGGTTAGGCTCTTATCACTGGGTATAAGGTATCCTAATCTATATACCTTCATCCGATATATTGAACCTTTATATATACATGCCCTTCCGATATACCCATCGAAGACGTTAGAAGAAGGTCGCCCTTTGAAAGGAACGATAACCAGATCATACCAATCCAAGAACACAAATGTTAATCAAACACCACAATCAATAAGATGAAAGCAATTCACCAGAATAGCTTTACATAAAACCTTTGCAAACAAATGAGCAACAATATCATATATTATTATGGAACTCAATGCAATATAATGAGAATGGGCCTTGCTTAAATAGGCAAGGAGTAACAATCTAAGAACCAGTCAAGGTCGTAGATCAAGCCATAAATCAAGGAAATAACTAGTCATCAAAGATCTAGTCAAGACCATAGATTTAGGAGAGAACTAGACATCAAGAATCTAGTCAATACCATAGATCAAAGAAATAACTATACCTAACAACTAGATAATATCTCCTAATATCTAAATAAGATAAAATAAATATCCACACACATAAGTGGGTGAGGATAAATACAATAAAGGTAAATAAATTACCTAAGTGAACATGAGCTAAGGTAAATACCTACTCTAACACCCCCTCAAGTGAAGCTAGGGGCCAAAATAGAAGTGGCATGTCCATAGTATGAGTCCCGACAACTAGGCCTGATGAGGTACTCATGTACAATAACTAGGAAAAAGGGACACCGTAAGGTACCCAAAACCAGTAACAATAAAGTAAAGAGAGTAAAGATCCACTCCAAGGCATCCCAAGAAGCTTGGCTCAAAAAAATCATACAATGCTAAAGAATTTTGGTGTGCACTGTGGTCTAAATCCATTGCTCGATCACAAAACTCAAAAACAAGCGACACTTTGGGCTCTACCAAAATAGCTCCATACTGAGACTGTCAGCGTAGTGATGTCAAAAGTGTAAAAAACACCAAACATAATTCGATCAACTGCTTCAAATAGGTGTGCCACGATCCAAGAACAATAACCAAAGCAACAAGGTAAGGACACAAACTCCAGAGTGTCACGATCCAAGAAAAGCCAAGGTAACAAGGCAAGGACACGAAACCTGAAGAAGTAGGATCAACACCACACCCTCCCATACTATCTTTGAATGGGTAGAGTGATGCTACAAATCTATATGAGTTGTCAAAATAACTACTCAAACATTGACAAACTAACACCTTTGGAAGGCACGAGAATAGATCCCCCATAAAATATCACTGTCAACATGCCAAAAGTGTCGAAAATATAGATACAAAATCTCTCAACAAACAAGAGAGATACACTACACTTGTTAAAGAAAAATGCTCAAAACAAGAAGCATCACAATGCATAAGGTATAGAAAGTGGAGCAAAAGGTCTAATGGTGGAGGAGCCACCAGCTGTAGATTCCTCTCAATGAATGCCTATGTCGCCACCATAAGTGATCAGATATCCACCCCAAATCAACATGGATGGATGAAGAAGATGCCTGCATATGACTTGGTGTAAAATGCACAATGGGTGCATGCAAAAGAACATCGAATATGTGTGTCGGAGTTGATCATGTGATACGACTGAAATCTAAGGTTTCTCAAGCCACGAGTGAAGGTGCGTAGAACTCATGTGTTGCTCATGATCCTCAGAAAGAGTCAAGCAAACAAAAAAAGGAGCTTTGTCAATTTGTGATCCCAATGAAGTATCTGCTCGAAAACCAATGTCAAGATGAGAATTCCACTTAACATGTGGAATAGAGGAAACAATACCTTGTGAATGTCTACCAATGACTCTACTAGTGAGACCCATATAATGGAGCATGCAAGATCTGAGATGCGAGTGGTATGCTTCTCAAAAAATCCATGCGGTGAGTAGAAAGTAGGATACACAACATGTGGTATGCTTGTAATAGGCACGAGATGTGGAAGAGCATGTAAATGTAAGCTTCATAGGTGTATGAGCATCAAAAGCAGAGCAGACTCAAAGACGAACATATCAATGTCAGTGGGTTCATGAGAAATAGCTGCAAGTGGACTAGGAGCATGGATATGGTTGTCCATAATATGATGGTGATGTTGTAGGCTAGCAAGTTTGTTTTGCAGGAAGTGTATTATTGTATCCTTATCATGAATGAGTGATTATAGAAGAGAATTTTTCACTTCTTGAGTGATCTATTTTCTTCCAAAATTTTACAATATCCTCTTGAAGTCCACATACTTCAAAGAAAAACATATCATTCTCAGAATCCATGATAGGTACAAAATGCAACTCCCAAAATTTAGGATGTCGGGCTCAGCTGAAATTGCATCCACAATTGATTACAACACTCCTCCATATTTGGCACTTTATAATTATAGTGAAAGTCTCAAAATAAATATTTCCAATGGAAAGAACATGAAAAACAAGCACTTTTCACAAAAACGGCACTCAAAACCGAGTTATCGATCAAAAGTTACAAGTTTTTTAATATTTTACTCTGTTATTTATTTTAGTTGCCACTAAAACAAAATAAATTGTTGTTGCCTTCACCACACAAATAAAATTAAAGGGGGATAAAGCTAAGCACCTACTAGTAGGAATCACAAGCTTTAAACCCTCATATGACCATACCATATGACCAAGGGATAAGGATTTTAATGGGTGTTTGCACATGACTTACTATTGCGGGTGTGTCGCGTGTTTTCAAAAGTCTCATCCAAGTTTCGCCTCTTCTAGTAAAAATTACTATTTCTGGAATGTGTAGATAGTGACCTTTATTTACTAAAAAATAGCAACATGTGGATTTGCCTGAAATAGTAAAAACGTGCACTGGGTCCTCAACAAATCAAGATAAAAGAGCCAAAGGGTTATGACCCCTGCCAAAAAAGGAAAGATCCGAAAACCTTCCTATGTGCAAACTAAGATAAATACCACCAAAAAAATGCCTGTGTGCAGATCTTGAGAAATTCAACATACCCTAAAAAAAGTATCCCACGATTTTTTTTTGTGTGCGAATCCCGAGGCATTGGTGTGCTTCCTCGTAACAATACAAAAACCCGAAGAAAAACATCGCCTCCAAAAATGGTCAAACTTATAGTCGATCTTAGGGTTTTCCCACCTTTCGGATCTAATGGAAGCCTCTGTTTTGCATAAAAATGCATGCAGCAACAAAATACGACCAAATACCAAATATATGAATATACAATGAATTTATTTGCAAAATAAAACTTACAAACGGATGCCAACAACAATCTCCAGCTCTGATACCATGAAACAAATGATAACTAGATCATACCAAGCCAAGAACACAGATGCTAATCAAACACCACAATCAATAAGATGAAAGCAATTCGCGAATATTTTTACATAAAACCTTTGCAAATAAATGAGCAAAGCAATATCATATATTATTATGGAACTCAATGCAATACAATGAGAATGGGTCTTACTTAAATAGGAAAGGAATAAAAATCTAAGAACCGGTCAAGGTTGTGGATCAAGCCATAAATCAAGGAAATAACTAGTCATCAAAGAACTAGTCAAGACCATAGATTTAGGAGAGAACTAGACATCAAGAATCTAGTCAATACCATAGATCAAGGAAATAACTATACCTAATAACTAGATAATATCTCCTAATATCTAAATAAGATAAAAGAAATATCCACACACATAAGTGGGTGAGGATAAATACAATAAAGGTAAATAAAGTACCTAGGTGAACATGAGCTAAGGTAAATACCTACTCTAACACTTTCTATATACCTCATGAAGTACGTGAAAGAGGCATTAACGTGCTTGAAAGAATTCGATATGTGGTACCAAGAAACAATTTTGAAAGGGGTGCATTTGATTATTGACACCAGCTCAAAGAAATATCCTCATACACGTGTGTAACTTTGCTTTATATACTTAGGTAATTTTTAGTTTGGATTTAAATCGTGTAATCAATCTGCATTAGACGGATGAGATGGCTCATAGTGTGTGCATTGTGTCCTTATTACTCATCATCAATTTAAAGGGTCAATGCCAAGATGAAATTGTTGTAGTTATATTAAGCATTAAGTATAGTAGTAGTCAAGATGACTTTACTCGTAAGCACTTCCCATGTGCACCGTAAATATCGACGCAAGCGCGAATGAGATCTAGGATCTCATGAGATAATTTTAGAACCAAATTTCACTATTTTTATTACTATTCTCTCGCCAATTTCTAAGAAGTTATAATGTTTCTTTGACTATGGAAACCTAAAAATTATTATAATACACTTAATTAAACAATTGCATTCAAAAAAATTGAAAAATTGAATGACAAAAGGCCAAAAAAATTGTTTTACAGATGTGTGGCCTCCCAAGCCCAATACGACCCTCTATGCCAAAAATTGCAAAAAAATAGCTGAAAATGCAATTTTTAGGTATACCTCCTTTAGAAAAAGTTTCTCGGAATGAAAAAATAAGAGGTCTAGGAGAAATTTTTTTTTCCCCTAAAATAGGGTTTTTCTCACTAAAATTTTAGGGGCCTTTTTAGTCAGTTGTAACTAGAGGTTTTAGTTGAGGTTTTTCCACTAGTTTTTCCTCCAAGTTTGGTGGTTTTTCCAAATTTTCCACTAAACTTGATGTTTTAAAAAAATAGTTGGGGGTGGGGTTGAACCCCAAACCTCCCCACACCTAGACCTTTGCACTATCCACAAGACCACCGATGCGCTTTGCATATATTTTTAAGCACTTTGTATTTAAACAAGTCAAAAAGGAACTAACCTTTGAAAAAATGTGACTTAGCTATGTAGGATCCACGTGAGACTTCGCATTTGGAGGATGTTGATTTAGGGTTATTTTACTAAAAATTGGGTCTCCAATGCTTTTTGTATTTGTTGTGATATAATTTCTCATCGTTGTGTTTGTGTAGGTGCATAATATTGGTTGGGTCGTTGTTTGAGTGTGAGTGCGCAGTCAGAGTAGTTATTGTTTGCTTGTGCATTTCATGCTTTATGTGGAGAGGCCTCGTAGTTACTTTTTCATGTGTTTTGATGTAGATTTGTGGTTGGTTTTTTTGTTTACATGTTGATGGTGGCTCGATTTGGATTAGAGGAGGGCTTGACTCTTGGCGTGGAGGTTTCTCGGTGCGATCTCGGCTTCTTTTTTGATGCAAATGCAATGTGGCTCGACCTTTGCTTTATCCCTATGATGGCTCGGCAATACAACGCTAACTAATGGAGTACATGTCATTCGATCCAAACGTGGGCTCGGTCTCCAACAAAGTGATCCGCCCACAATGCAAATCTGAATTAGAACGGTGTAGCGGATGTTCAACTTCGGCATTTTCAACACATCCAGAACCCACCAATGTCACGAGTTATCTTAGTATGAGCTTTACAACAAACCCGGTTCTACTGTAGGATTTGTGTCTCCAACTTGGTGGGAGCTTTGAAACAACTCGATGCTTGGCTTATCCAGAGCTCGAAGGGGCTATGTTGAAATGACATCTAAATGTAGCAGATTTATAACTTTTAGCATTGTTGAATAAATGTTGGGGTTATAACATATAACAATGTTGCAGATCTATAATCAAAGTAATCATACAAACAATGAATGTGGAAATAACCAAAAGATAAAATAAAGAAGAGAAAGATTACACCATATTTAACGTGGTTTACGTAGTGTGGGCTACGTCCACCAAGAAATGGCCAATATTATTATTCAGTGCTTTACAGATGAAATCAATGAAGATCTACTTGTCTTCCAACACCTCACAAGATTTTTAATATGTTTCCCTCACTCAGCTACTCTTTCTTTCTCACAAGAAAACTTACATGTAAACAATTGTTATATATATTCTCTCCTTATTACTTACCTCATACAATGCATACATGCATATATATCTATTTTGGGTAACTTAAATTTTCTTTTACAATCAATAAATCATCTTTAAAATAATAGATTTATTCTAATTTTTGTCAAAAAAATAAAAACTACTTCACTTTAGTGTAGTAACTTGGTAAGCCGCCATCGCTTCAACGCCTAGTCACTTCGACCTAGGTGATCGAGCGTTGATTACACCCTAGCCGACGCTTATTATCGTCAATCCAGAACAGAACATGTAAAAACAAGTTTCTTGTGAAGCAATTAAGCTCCATTCTCAACAATCTCCCACTGAGATCAATTGTTGCAATTTAGATTATGCATCACCATCCTTTATTCATTTTCCTTGGCCCGTTTATTCCTCTTCAAGTCTTAAACTCGAAGACCAACAAAAGTGGATAAGCTCCAACTTCTCCCTTACCCATGCCTTCGTTAGCATATCTACAAGGTAATCATCTCGTATGGATTTTCTCTAACTTTATTTTTCCATCCTCCAACACTTTGTCAGTATGAAGTGATATCTCAATGAATATGTTTCGTTCTTGAATGAGATGCTTTGAGTTCTTTTCCAAATGAATGAAACTCGACTATCACCTTTGTATAATCTAAAATCCTCTTTCTCTTTTCCCAACTCTTACATGAACCTTCTCATCCATATCATCTCCTTCGCTTTCTAAACATTAGCTACAACATACTCTACCTCTATAGTACACAAAGCCACAACCTTCTACAATCTTGAAATCCAGCTTAACTCGACGTTCCACCTAGTGTGAAAATATATCAAGTGGTGCTCCTCCTACCATGAAGTGTCCGATTCACACGAAACTAACACAACAATATTATATCTTCTTTGTTATATTTCAAACATCCGCATCATACAAATATATAGGAAAGGTATTCCTATAATTATGGAGATTGTTTAACCAACAAATCTCTTAACAAAGTGTATTGTTACTCACGTAACAATATACTATCTAATCACTATGAGTTGTTTTAACAACTCATTTACAATTACATTACATTATATTTACTTCATATAATTACTCACACTATAATGTAAGCACTAACATAATGATTCCTAACATTCCCCCCCTTAGTGCGAACATGGGAGAACAACAATTGCACTTCCTTCTGCAGCGTGCCGCCCGTGCGTGCTCATGATCTGGATGGTTTTACAGGACAGCCAACAACCTCAACATGGATGGTTTTACAAGACAGCCAACAACCTCAACATGGATGGTTTTACAGGACAACCAACAACCTCAACAAGGGATGGTTTTAAAGGACAACCAACAACCTCAATATCATGATGTTGCTCTTCCTTGTGCTTTCATCTGTCCATAATGTTTTTCCTTCAGGGAATTATGTAGGAAATATAACTTACTGATTACAAATATGAAAAGAGAAAATGGAACATTGAGACCATGTTCCCCCCCTCAATGTGAACATTTCACTTATTCAAACCAAAACAGGAACACTAAAAAAATCATGCTGCACACAACTGAAATCAACTGCAACTTTGAAAAGAAAGCAAACTCACACACACACTATCACCACAACTTCATGCGGCCCTGTCATTGGTGACTGACGAGAGGTCACTAAATGACCTCTAGCCTCCTGTGCCTCCATCCTCCAAGTAGATGCATTCTTTTTAGAAGAGAAATTCTTCTTCACTATCTTGAGCAGTAACTTCTCTATCATGTGAATGGTTGGATCCTACTTCCCAATCACTTTCTTCTTCTCTATTTTCAGAAATAAAAGCTTTATTATTCAATTTACCATCCAACAGATCCCTAGCTCATTGTTTACAAAACATTATTCCATGTCCAGACACATTACAATAGTGACAAATAAGCCTTTTCTTTGGATCCTGGGAGGTTGAACCTTGCTTGAAAGAATGACTGTATCTCTTTTTACCATGTGTTCCATATAATGCTTTTTCTTCTATTTCAATTTTATTTGTTCTATTTTCATCCTCTATCAAAGAAGAAATCAAGTCTTCCAGACTTGGATTGATTTTGCTCAAAGTGAAGACCATATTAGAATAGCTAGGAGGCATGTTATTAAGTAAAACTGCTTTTGCATCATCGTCGGGAACATCTACTTTGATTCCAGCTAATTGATTCAATACAGAATGAAACTTACTTATGTGTTCCACCATGTTGTCACCTTCCTCCATTTTGAGTCCGAACAACTTTTGTTTTAGTGATATTGTTGCGCTTCCTACTTGCGATCCAAATAGTTTGTTTAGTGTAGTCCAAATTGTATTTGAGGATTTTGATAAATCTATATGATGAAAATATGCATCAGATAATCCCAATCCAATGATTACTATGGCTTTTCGATCTTTGATGTCCCATATTGCCGCTTCATCTGCATCTCTTGGTTTCTTTGCTTTGCCATCCACAATCTCCCACAAATCTTTGTTGATTAATAACAACTGAGTTTTCACCTGCCATGTGTAAAAATCTTTGCCTTCGAATTTTTCCATTTGATTCAACTTAGCCATGTTAAAAAAATTGGCGTCGGTTTCAACCGAAAATGCGTCCAAGACAATATGACAACTAGACTAAAAAATTTAAAAAGTAATAAACTGAGATTACTTTTTAAATGAAAACAACTATATAATAAATAAAGACAACTTTTTGAAAGGACGTTGAATGACTCAAACCAGTGGGATGCATGAGATTTGGATTTACAACGCCAATCTTGATTGTTCCTCCTTGCGCCACCGCTAACACTGCCACTCTTCTCCAGATATTTAGTCGCCGCGAGACAGATTTTCCAATCTCCAATAATCATCAAAAGACCAAGCACCTTCCTTATTTGAACATGTCTTTAGACTGAAATGGAAGTGCATGTGAACTTGCAAGGTCGATTTCTAATATATTGATAGAATCCTGAAGATAAAGATCAGACTGCATAAAGATGTCAAATGCATGAATTTCACCTTCACCTTCTAGATGCCATGTCTCCCTTATAGTATTCGTTAAGACCAATGCAGTGTCTAATGCAAGCTCACATAAAACAATCTTGTTCTAGCTCACAGATCTGGAGAGATAATTTTGTTGTGCTCGATAGCCAAGATTCTAAGACGTCTCTATCTCTATGAAACAATACTTACTTCTATGCTTATACCAAATATTGAGAGAGAGATGACTTTTTTTTTTTTACTACCCACGTGGAGACGGATCTGGTTGTATGGCATCCTTCCTTAACCATAATATACGAGCTCTGAATGCATGTCAGGTTTTCCTGTCATATGGATCTCAACCTGCATGTACTCGCCCAGATTCCTCGCTCACGCATGCAATCCAAATGTTGAACAATCTAATCTCTTACCAATAAGGACAGTTGGGTAGCGGGTGATGTGGCATATTAGAAGCCTAAACTACACGTGATGAACACTACCGACTGGAGATCAGGTGCATATAGATCGCTTGATGTTGGCAGTTGAGAATGAACCGCGTAGACAGCTACAAAGATGACACTCCCGCTGGGTAAGTATACATCCAGATACAATGCAAATTACCGATCCAAAAGATGCTAGGAAGCTTCAGATATAAGATCAAAGTTGTTCCACACAATTTCAAGCAAAACTATTATGGCGATCAACTATTAAATGCATAGCACAACTAATTAGGACGCAGTCTTGGTGGAATCCAACAGTGCCAATGCAGCAATTCACATATTTTAATGTAAGAGAGTGCCAAATGGTAGATACGTGAATGATTCACTATAGATGGAACAGAGACATCAAAATGGCTGCCCCTTATTATTCTAATCCTCCATCCCAGGGATAGGAAATGGCGTCGCTCAGATACCAAATGAAGAAGTAGGTCCAGATTTACACAGGAAACTAACACAATAATATTATATCTTCTTTGTTATATTTCAAACATCCGCAACATACAAATATATAGGAAAGGTATTCCTATAATTATGGAGATTGTTTAACCAACAAATCTCTTAACAAAGTGTATTGTTACTCACGTAACAATATACTATCTAATCACTATGAGTTGTTTTAACAACTCATTTACAATTACATTACATTATATTTACTTCATATAATTACTCACGTAATTACTCACACTATAATGTAAGCACTAACATAATGATTCCTAACAATGCTGAGTTCTTTTCCAAATGAATGACACTCTGACTATAACTGTATAATCTAAAATCCTCTTGCTCTTTTCCCAACTCTTACATGAACCTTCTCATCCATATCATCTCCTTGCTAGCTTCTGTAGCTGCAACATACTCTACCTCTATAGTACACAAAGCCACAACCTTCTACAATCTTGAAATCCAGCTAATTGACGTTCCACCTAGTGTGAAAATATATCAAGTGGTGCTCCTCCTACCATCTAAATCTTCAGCCATATCTAAATCAACATAGCCACGTAAAGAAGTATCGACCCTCCATAGCATAACTCCATACCAGATGTCCCTCTCAAATACCTGAGAATCCATTAGACTACTTTCCAATGTTCTTTACCTGGATTAGCCATAAACCTACTCACAACTCTCACTACTTGTGTAATGTCTGGTCTAGTACAAACCATGGCATACATAAGACTTCCTACTATTGAAACAAAGGAACATGTGCCATGTACTCAACCTCCTCGTGTGATGAAGGACACCGAGCTTTGCTCAATTTGAAGTGTCCATCCATAGGTGTACCAAAAAGTTTTGATATTTGCATATTAAACCTTTCCAACACCTTATTGATATAAGCCTCTTGAGACAAATACAACTTCTTGTTTTTCCTGTCTCGGTGAATTTGTATGCCAAGGATTTTCTTTGCAACTCCCAAATCCTTCATTGCAAATGTGTGAGCTAACCTTTCTTTAAGTTTACGATTTCTGCATACTAGATCTTGCAATCAACATATCATCCACATATAGTAGTAAAATAACATAGCTCCCATTTTCAATCTTTTTAAAATAAACACAATGGTCAGATTCACATCTCATATAACCATGCTCATGCATAAAACTATCAAATCTCAAATACCATTGCCTTGGAGCTTGTTTGAGCCCATATAGGCTCTTTTTCAATTTGCACACAAGTTTCTCCTTACCCTTGACTTCATAACCAAATGGTTGCTACATATAAATATCTTCATCCAAATCACCATGAAGGAAAGTCGTCTTCACATCTAGTTGCTCTAAATGTAAATCTTCTACTACAACTAAGCTCAATATAGTACAAATAGAAGTCATCTTAACAACAGGAGAAAATATTTCACTAAAGTCAATACCTACTTTCTATGCAAATCCCTTTATTACAAGCCTTACTCTTGTACCTTTTACATCCACCCTTTTCTTCTTTGATCCTGTAAACCCACTTGTTTTGCAATGTTCTCTTACCTACTGGCAACTTAACCAAATCCCAAGTCTGATTCTGTTCCAAGGAGTCCATCTCCTCATCCATGTCATGCTCCCACTGGATGTGGGTCTTATCCTGCATTGCTTCTTCAAATCTCTCTTTTCACCATTATTAGTCAATAATAAATAAAATAGAGAAGGTGTAAATATTTCTGGAGGTTTACTTACCCTTTGTGACCTTCTCACAGGAGTTTGGGGTACTGGAGGCTCAATCTAGACCTCCTGGACATTTTTATCCAAATCTCAGAATCGATCGACACCGGTCATCCGTAACCACCGCCGCTGGTTCCGATAAGCGATGCAGTTTGGATCTTCTGTAACCGATACTAGTTCTTTCGACCGATGTTGCTTCGGGGTAAACTAACATCGGTTATCGTTTAACCCTGTAGGTAATACTTTTAAATATGAGATTTCATTTTCATTTACAAACTTCTCAACTGGTTCATCCTTGGGTACCAAAATTTGATCCGTGTACATTCTATTTTCATTCCATTCAACATCACAACTCTAATAATTTTAGAATTATCTAAATCCCAAAAATAGAAACCGAAATCACCAGATCCATAACCAATGAAAGTGCATCTCTTGGATTTTGCATCCAAATTTATCTTATTTTCCTTATCAACATGCACAAAAACTTTAAGAAAAGAAATATCTACCTCTTTTCGGTCAAGCTTCCTCTAGTATTCCTCCATCTAGTGAACTTGAAGTCCCACGGTTAATCAAGTAAACCACTTTGTATTAATCGCTTCCACCCAAAACGTAAGGGAAGTCCATAATGTATTCTCATACTTCTAGTGCATTCCATGATTGTCTGTTCATTCTTTCTATAGCACCATTCTCTTGTGGTTTTCTTGGAACCGTTCTTTCTCTACATATCCCATTCATTGAACAATAATCATTGAAAACCTTGCTACAGTATTCACCACCATTATCAGATCTAAGGCACTTTTAACTTAGAATTTGATTCATTCTCAACAAGGGCTTTCCATCTTTTAAAATTCTCAAAAACATCATATTACGTTTAATACAATAAACCCAAACCTTTCTTTGTAGTATCATCAATGAAAGTAACATAATATTGGGATCCTCCATTCTTAGTTGCCCCAACTTTGAGAAATCTCACTCTCTTTTGCTTTCCAAAGATACAATGCTCATTGAAATCAAGATCTAAATCTTTCAAATCTGATAACTTGCCCTTAGCCTTTAATATTTGCATTCCTTTTTGACTCATATGACCTAAACGATTATGCCACATGCATGCATATGAATCTGAAGTAGATAATGCAGAAAATAAATCAGTAATACTGAGTCAATTAATATAACGTTCTTATATTCTTACCTCTTGCCACAACAAAAGCACCCTTTGTGACTTTCAAGAGTCTCTTGTAAAAGTAACTCCCTGCAACTAGATTCACCTAGTTGTCCTATAGAAATAAGATTCCTCCTAAGGCTTGGCACATGCCTCACATTTTTCAATACCCATGTATTTCCATTCTCGTAATTTTAGATGAGCTTCCCTTTACTAGTTATACCACAAAGTTCATCATCACCCAAATAAAAATGCCTAAAATTTCCTTGGACATAATTTCTAAAATAACCCTTATTAGGGGTTGCATGGAAAGAAGCTCACGAATCTAAAACCCATGATTCAATTCTATTATCTAAAGAAAAATAAGAGCATCTTGAATTACCTCACGATGAAGCAAGATTTACTTCTTTACCTTTGTTTGGTTGTTGGTTCTCTTTATCCTTTGACCAACAATCTTTATTTGCATGTCATTTCTTTCCAAATTTCCAACAAGTAATTCTCTTACTTCTAGATTTAGATCTGTTATCCCTTGACTTTGATTTCCTATTACTCTTACTCTTTGATCTCTCCTTTTGCCTACCCCTTCTTTCTACATTCAAAGAATTTCCAAATGATGATTCCTCTATACTCTTCCTGTGAATTTCTTCATTCAAGATTATATTAACCACATCATCAAAATTCAAAACATTATTATCAAATGTTGTATTATTAACACCATTACCAAGTTATCCCAAATTTTAGGCAAAGAACATAAGAATAAAGTACTTTTACTTCATCATAAAATGGTATTTCAACCGATTTTAATTGATTTAAAATAGATCAAAAATCATTCAAATGACTAGATGCAAATCCACCTTCATGCATTTTAGAACTAAATAGTTTCTTCATCAAATAAAATTTATTTGAAGCACTAGGTTTTTCATATAAATTAGCAAGAGATTTCATTAACTCTATCATAGAAGTCACTTACTGTAATATTAGAAGCCACATATACTGCTAAGCTCAATCTTATAGATCCCAAAGTCTTTCTCGTCAAGAATATTCCATTCTTCATCATTCAACTTCATAGGTCTAGACTTCTCATCCAACGGTAAATACAAATATCTTTGATGCGAGATAATCCTTAATCTGCATATTCCATAATTGATAATTACGACCATCAAATTTCTCTACCTTGTATTTGTTTTCTTCTACCATTGTTGTAGCTCCCACTCAATTAGAAAACCCTCTATGAGTAAATCATGTCAACACACAAAACCTCCAAACAAAGCTCTAATACCAGTTGTTGGGGTTAAAACATATAACTTGATGTTGCACGAGATCTATAATCAAAGCAATCATATAAACAATGAATGTGGAAATAACGAGAAGATAAAATAAACAAGAGAAAGATTACACCGAGATTTAACATGGCTTACCCAAAGTGTGGGCTACGTCCACCAAGAAACAACCAATATTATTATTCGAAGGCTTTACGGATGAAATACAATGAAGATCTCACAGTCTTCCAACACCTCACATGATGTTCAATGTTTTTCCCTCACTCAACTACTCTTTCTTTCTCACCAAAAAAACTCACATGTAAAAAATTGCTATATATATTCTCTCCTTCTTAATTACCTCATACAATGCATACATGCATATATATCTATTTTAGGTAGCTTAACTTTTATTTTACAATCAATAAATCATCTTTAAAATAATAGATTTATTCTAATTTTCGTCAAAAAATAAAAATTACATCGCATGTGTAACCGTGCCGATTACTTCCTAATCGGCGCCGGTCATACTCTGGACTCGGGTCGGCGACGCCGGTTACACTAACAATGCCGATTCTTGTTAGAACCAAGAACATGTAAAAACAAGTTTCTTGTGAAGCAATTAAGATCCATTCTCAACAATAAACATACCTCTAAATTTATAGGACAAACCCTGTTGGGGAAAAAAATAATATTATTTTTATAAAAATTCCTGCAGAACAAATTTTTCCTAGTGCAGGGTGCACTAGTGCAAAAAATAATTGCATTCCAAACACCTAGAATGAATAGGAGGTTGTGGGGAGGTAGGGATGGGGCTGGGAAGTTGTAGGAGGCTGCACAGGCTCTCAATTGCTGCAAATGCTTCTCCAATCTCCTCTATCTCTTCTGCTCTCTCTTTCCACACCTTCTCTGCCCACAGTCCAAATTAACCAGCTCTGGTACCAAATGTAAAACAAAGACGAAAGCCTATAGAATTTTATTAATAATCACTCAATCATTTACATAGATGTGGGTTGTAATGTGTGTGTGTGTGTGTGTGTGTGTGTGTGTGTGTGTGTGTGTGTGTGTGTGTGTGTGTGTGTGTGTGTGTATTGGACAGATACAAACAAAGCAATATGTTGCACAGGTAAAACCATGAATTAATACAAACAATACAAAAACTCATGTATGTTGAATAAAAAAAAATAGATGGTTATAATTAAATATAACCATAGAACAATTAATAATTAACCTAACTAATATGCAATGCATAATTAATTAAGGTAATAATATATTTATCCTAACATTGTCATGGTAAAAATTTTCAATTTTGCATGTTATACATTTTACATGACAAAAAATGGTTATAACTGATGGACATTATACCATAAGGGGTAATGAATAACCTTAGGTATATCACGAGTAGCATACCATTGCCTTATCCATTAGGCCATAGAGTCACCACATTGAACAATTAAGCAAAGCTATTGACATAACTAGGAAAAACATCATGAACACAAAATGAAAAAGTAAAACACACAATGAAAAGGGAACCAAAACAAAAAGGGAAACCATGATGTAACATACATATGTCACCTATAGTATATGTGGGGGACAATCCTCTTTCACGGTATCACTGATTCTTCACTGAATTTTTACCGATGCACAGGTATCACCAAATGCCTTTCTTCCGCAAATCCATTGACTAGATCACTGAAATATGAACCCTTTCTCAATTTCTTGAGAAATTTTGTATGATTGTTCTTGTAAGTTAGGTTCCACTTAGATATCTCATTTCCTTTATTTATTTGATATCTTGTTTCCATCTTCTCATTTATTTCCAAATTCATTCCAATTGTTGATTTTCTATTACTGCTACAAGAATGAGTCTTGATCATAAAAAGCTTACTATTTTCACACCAAGGCTTATGATATCTGATGGGAATTTTAATTTTACTTTTCATCTAATTCATGACCATTATTTCCATGAGCTAGTTCTCGGCATATGTTTTAAGAGTTTCAACACTATCACAAGCCTCTTGGTGTTCTATGTTTACCAGTTGCTCCAAATGGTCTTCTTTCACACACACCTGGCTCACTCTTAACATGATTATTACTATGGTGTGACTTACATAATACTTCATCATCTTGAAATGAAAATGAGAAAAAGGTTAGATATGAATAATCAAAATCATCATCTTCTCCATCTTGGCCATTCTGAGCTTGGAAATTTATTTCCATGATGAAAAAATACTTTCCTTGAGTAGAGTCTATTGGTGTGAGGGATATTATTTCACCTCTATTTATTTATTATGTGAATTTCTCTCACCCAAGGTGAGTCATCTCACTTATACGAGATCATAGGTCATAGGTGTTAGGAAATAAGGGATAAAATATGTGGAACAATCAAAGTCGGCAGAATCGCAACAATAGAAACTAATATGCATAAATTATTATAGATCTTAAATAAAAGTGTAGAATAAAAATAACACAACACAAAGAGACAGTATTTAACGTGGTTCACCCAATTTAGGCTACGTCCACCAAGAATCACTTGCTAAAATTTTATTACAAGCCATTGCTCTCTCAATACAATACCCATATATGTTTTGAGCTATGCTCAACAAACTCTACAGAATTCACACTCAAATTCAGACACATCTTTAATGTTACATCATACCTACCATATGCACAAAACCACATGAGTAGACAACTCCTTAAGTAGTTTTACAAAACTATGGGTATCAAAACCATGGGCCAAAACCGTCCCATAAACCTATAAGTCAAAAGTCCCGCCCATATGAGAAAAGCACGTTTCTCAAGATATCGGACACATTTTCTAGGCCAAAATATTTTCTAGGGGTTTCGCCCCAAAAATGGCGAGACAACTATGGAAATTGTACAATACTCTTAGTTTACAGTCTTCAACACTTTCACACATGGAAACAGGCTCCACAACCTAACAATCTCTCACATGGAAACTAGTTTTCCTCGAGCAAGCTTCTTAACCCTTCACTAGTTTTCATGAAGACCAACCAAAGCTTAACAAAGCTTCAGTTTTTCCCTTGTGACCACCTTGGTCATCATGTCTGTAGGATTATAACTAGTATGAATCTTCTCTAGCTTCAACTTCTCTTCCTCTAAAGTTGTCCTGATGAAATGGTACCTAAGTTGTATATGCTTCATCCTAGAGTGGAAAGCAAAGTTCTTAGCTAGGTGTATAACACTCTAACTATCACTATGCAGCTTCCCTTCCTCCTCCTTATGTCCCAACTCCTCAAGAAATTATTGTAGCCAAATCATCTCTTTACTTGCCTCTATGACAGAAACATACTCAGCCTCCGTGGTTGACAAAGCCACCAACTTTGGAGTCGTGAAATCCAACTCACTTCCTGGTTTCTAGTGTAAATATAACTTGTCGTGCTCCTCCTGTTATCTACATCTCTATCCATAATCGAATCTACATAACCACACAAATTGGTGTTTGATCCATTGTAGCACAAAATGGTCCCCATGGTCCCTCTCAAATACCAAAGGATCCACTTTATCGCCTTCCAGGTGATCTCTACGGATCACTCATAAATCTACTCGCCGCTCTCACTACATGGGAGATATCGGACCTAGTGCACACGATGACATACATCAAACTACCAACCATTGATGAGTAAGGTACCTTGGACCCATAGTTTCTCTCTACTCTATCTTGGGACACCACTCCTTTGATAACTTGAAATGGCCTGCCAAAGGAGTCACAACCTGGTTTAGCATCCCTGCATATTAAACCTCTCCACGACCTTCTTAATGTATTCTTCCCGAGATAAAGTCAACTTCTATTCCTTCCTATGCTTGAGATATCCTCATACCAAGGATTTGTTTGGTTACCCCCAAATCCTTCATAGAAAACGAGTCATTTAGTTGTTTCTTGAGTAATTTTATTTCCTATATGTTTTTACCAGAACTAACATGTCATCCACATACAGACACATGATAATATAACTTCCATCCTCAAATTTCTTTGTACACACACAATGGTTATAATGACATCTAATATAACCTTTCTCCATCATGAAGCTATCAAATTTCTTATACCATTGACGTGGAGCTTGTTTCAAGCCATATAAGCTCTTCTTTAGGCACACCATCTCCTCTTTACCTTTGACCTCATAACCCTTTTGCACTCCGATGGTAACCTCAAGCCAACGAAAAATGCAAGATTGAAACAATGGAAAGAAGATTGCAAGTAAGAAGAATGGGTCTGCTCATACTCATAGATCGAAAAATAGGAAGTACAAATAGGGGTGCTGTGTAACCCCCATGCCTAAACATGGAAAGAAACTCAATGACGCCTTGCAGCGCATATGAGCGTTGGTAGCGCATATGACGCCCTAGAAGAGGAGTTACTGATTCCAAATAAGGAATGTAACTCTATGGCGCATTGATGTATAAATGACAATGTCGGATTCTATGACAAGAATCGACACTTGTCATTTGACTTCCTAAGACCTATGACTCTCGCATGAGGCGAGATGACTCACCTAGGTGATGTGGATGATGCTGGGACAGTCACACACACCAACACCCCCTTCATCGAAGCGAGGAAGAGGTCAAGGTAAGCGAAGAAAAAAGAAGACTCCCTAGACAACTAAGAAAGATGTGTCAATGGGCCCCGGCAACTAAAGGCCTGATAAGGTGCCCATGTACAAACAACATCTTTCTGGAAAGAAGAAGAGGAGAAGAAGGAGGACTATATAGCCCGAAGAAGATGGGCGGCTGCAGCAGACCTCACCCCAAGAAGAGACCACAAGTGAAGAAACTTCACCTCAGTGAAGGGCTTGGTGAAAATGTCTGCAACCTGATCAGCTGTCTGAACATATTGTATGTCGATGATGAGATCCTCTGCCTCTGGACTGAAGAAGAGCCATCTGCACCGTACTGTGTGTCTGCCCTTAGGAAGGACAGAAAAGATGTGTTGGAAATCTGCCCACTCCACGAAGGAAACTGAAGGCAGTAGCATGAAGAACTCTAAGTCTGGTCCACGAAAGTGTGACATAGGTCTAGCAAGTGAGTGCAAAGGAGCCGAGGTAATGCCGAGTGCGTAGAACTTGTCAGAGTATGAAGGGTGAACACTTGTAGAAAGGATGTCCAACTGATGTGAAAGTAACAAAACATCCCCCACAACAGAAAAGGGATCCACAAGCAAGGGTGGATCAATGAAGGTCTCCGGAAAAGTGGAAGTGGCAAGAGTCCCAGAAGGGGCACTCCCAAGCCAACGAGAGATGATGAACTCCTAAAACATGTAGATGGATGAGGGACACTGTAGTACATCACAAGTGTGAATCTGTGAAAAGACAACTAAGGTCGGTAGATACTCATCCCGATGAGGGGGCTCACAAAAAAAGAGCGATGTCGAGATAGGTATGAGTCATCGATGAAGGTAGAGGAGTGAAATGGGCCTCACACCTTTGGAAGGTGGAAAGGAGGTGGGTGTGATGATTGTATGATATTGTATAAGAGACCGCTCGATATATGATGAGATGTGGGATGTGTCGACACTCTCTGGAATAGTGAGAGAAGGAGGAGAAGAGTCCTCTGTAGTACTCTCGACATCGGAAGCTACTGCCTGATCCTCGTCATCAAAAGTAGAACCAAGTGAGCTGTGTCGGTGGAAGCTGTCATCATGAAAAAATAGAGGAGACAAGCTAAATCATTTGCCAATGACAACAACTGCGGCAGTATGTGAAGGGTCTCCATAGAGGGACTGAAGAATGCTCCAGACATGGTGGGGTGGATCTGAGTCTGCCACGTGAACCCATTGAGATGTAGAGACATGCATCATCATGTGACCAAAGACACGGTCACAATTGTTGAGAAAATCATTAAGATGATGATGATCAGTGGGTGCAGGAACAGGCCCAACCAAGAAGTGAGAAAGACCCTTGTAGGCGAAGTAATGTTCCATAGAAGCACGCCAAGCTGAATAGTTCTCTCTCCCAGTAAGAATTGGCGGAGGCTGTAAGGTGATCCTACGATGCTCAAATCTGGAAAGAGCACCCTCCATGATGCGGAATCAAAAAGTGCAAGATGCACAAATGCAAGACGTCGGACTCGGCCGATAATGCGTCTGCATGTAATACAACACCCAGGACAATAACAACCCCCAGAACAAAATTACACCCCCCCGAGTTTGGCACTTTATAATTGGTGCGTTGATTCTGACGAGATGTGATTGTGTTCGAGAACGAGTTTGTCACTCACCTTGCGATTAGCGTAATAAGCGTGATGGTGGAGACAACAATCAAGGTTCGTAGGGCGCAGACGGATCGACACTGCTATGAGCAAGCACGAAAAGAGAAGCGAGAGGGGAAGAAAGAGCTTTGTGAGAAATAGCGTCTCACGTCGCACGAAAGAATCCCTTTGTTGTAAGGCGTGGCGGACGCGCTCACAAGTCCACAAAAAGGAATAAAACAAAGCTCGAAAAAAATGAGTTGAATTAAGCAATACAAAGACACCCCCCGAAAATGCGGCACTTTATAAAATTAGTGCGTTTACAAAACTAATGATCCCATCATCTAGAGTGTGAAAAAACATGCAACTTTGACTAAAGAAGTGCTCAAAACCAGAGCAACGAGTCAAAAGTTATAGCAAAAACAATTTCCCATGTGATGAGGAAAAAACCAATAAGCCTGCAAACGGATTAAAAAAGTGCCCTAAACGCATGCAAAAGGTGTCGTATGTATGCTCGTTGGAAATGGCATGGAATTTGAGATAGGGTTTGTTTGTATTGCGAGGGGGGATTAGCCACCTGCCAATCCCGGACCTCACCCGTCTTGGCACTCGACGGAAGGTTAATAAAACAAGCCAAAAAACTTACAATGCCAATAAAATGTAATGTTTTTACCTTATACCTTTTAAAAATAATGAAACAACACGTTTTTTAGAAGAGTGATAAGATAAAAAGAATGAAACCACGTTTTTTTAAGAAAAGTGAATAAAAAACGTATTTTTAGAGAGATATTACCTGGCAGCGGACTGAGAAAGCCACGTGGGGATGAAAGGCAGGTAAAAATAAGATAATTTAGTGACTGTCCACTGTAGGAAAAATGCCAGCAGGTACAGAAAATGCAGTAACATGCAAAAAAACGCCTTGACAGCCCAAAAAAACGCCTAACAGTCCAAAAATGCCAAAAACAGCGTAGCAGTGCAAAAATGCAGCCAGCTGAAAGAAAACGCCCGAGGACAGGGAAAAACGGCCAGAGAAGCTGGGAAAATGCAGGAAAGAGAGAAAAATAACTGAGGACAGTGCAAAAATGCCTGGACAGTTGAAAAAACAGCCAGAGGATAGAAAAAATGCCTGGAACAGGTTAAAAACGCCTGGACAGTTGAAAAAACAGCCAGAGGATAGAAAAAATGCCTGGAACAGGTTAAAAACGCCTGGAAGTCATAGAAGGTTGAACGTTGAAGCTGGGGAATGCAGCAAGGGTCAAAAAAACGTGAGTAGACTCCCAAAAACGTGAGAGATCAGGCAAAAACGTGAGAGGTTTTGCTAAAAACGTGAGAGGTTTTCAGCAGGCTCACAAAAAACGTTGAGACCAGGCAGAGGTAATTTCGAGACAGCAAGGAACCACAGTGATGAGGAAAAAGATCGGAATAGTCTGAGTATACACCGGTGAAGAAAAAACAACGATCCCAACCAGTAATCACAGGTCCACTCCAAAAACAAGCTCTTCTTTTACCCTGCAGCTGAATCTAAACACAACAAGAAATAACCCAGAAACAACAGCCACAAAGATCTAGAAATATCCAAATATGAACTCAGCTGATAAGCAAACCAACCAAATACCTTAACTTGCAACTGCTGAAACCTCAATATGAGGTGAGCAATAATTCCAAAATGATAATCGAAAAAAACTTGCACACGAGGAAATGAGAAGAAACCAGAAGTAATAAACAACTGAGAAACGAAGAGTGCACGTTTACCGAAACCAGCTCTGATACCATGAAAGAGGGATTCGCGAGAACCGATGTCGAAAAGCGATGCACCACAATGAAGTTGCACTCCGATGGTAACCTCAAGCCAACGCAATATGCAAGATTCGAAACAATGGAAAGAAGATTGCAAGTAAGAAGAATGGGTCTGCTCATACTCATAGATCGAAAAATAGGAAGTACAAATAGGGGTGCTGTGTAACCCCCATGCCTAAACATGGAAAGAAACTCAATAGCGCCAGCAGACGCATATAGCGTTGGTGCGCATATGACGCCACTAGAAGAGAGGAGTTCTGATTCCAAATAAGGAATGTAACTCTATACATCTACCTCCACTTGTCATTGAGTAATTATAAAGAGAAGGAAAGATTGATGACAAATGACAATATGTGTCACTTTCGGATTCTATCTTGGATTTTCCCCGCTTGAGAATCGACACTTGTCATTTGACTTCTAAAGACCTATGACTCTCATCACCAGGCGAGATGACTCATTTTTTTAAGGTGATGTGATTTGTTTATAATATAATAAACCCAAACTTCCTTTGTTGCATCGTCAATAAAAGTAACATAATAACTTGAACCTCCAAGAGATGATACGAGTCGGTCCCCACACATCGAATGCATCAGCTCTAACTTACTCTCTTTCTTTGTAGGTCCAACCTTGAGAAACCTTACTCGCTTTTGTTTCCCATATATGTAGTCCTCACAAAACTCCAAACTTGTTTTCAGTATATTTGAGTATATCCTTCTTAATGATCTTCATACCCTTATGACTCATATGATTGAGCCTATAGTGCCACAATATTGATATCGCTTCTCAAGTCACAAGATTACAAACATTAGTGTTATAAGTGGTTAAATACAAGGTTCCAACCTTCTTACCTCTTGCCACCACAAGAGCACCCTTAGTAACCTTCCAAGAGTCCACTTGTAAATATCACGGTAAAACCATCACTTCCCAACCGCCCTACCGATATCAAATTTCATCTTAATGTAGGCACATATCCCGACATCCTTCAATAGAAAGTATTCTTACTCTACATCTTAATTTGAACATAACCTTTTCCAACTATATCGTAAGGCTCATCATCACCAACAAAAACATGCCCAAAATCTCCTTGACAATAATCAACAAAATAATGTCTATGTGGAGTAGCATGGAAAAATCCCTGAATCTAAAACCCAAAGTTCAAGAATATTGTGCAAAGAAAGAATCAAAGCATCTGGCATACATTACCCATTGCCACATTTGTCTCCTTGTTTTCTTCTTGTTGTTTTTTCTTGTCTCAAGCTCCCAACAGTCCTTCTTTGCATGCCCAGACTTTCCACAGTGCCAGCATACTATCTTGCTTTTAGATTTTGACCTTACCCGATCCTTTGATTTTCCACGGCTTCCTCTATTATTCTGTCTCCCTCTAGTTTCCATTGTCAAAGCATTCCCTAAAGTAGAAGATTCACCAGAGCTTTTTCTTCGCATTTCCTCGCTTAGAATCACCCCTACAACATCCTCAAACTTCAACTTTGAGTTAGCTAGAACCGAGTTGCTTACCGCCATTACCAAGCTATTCCAACTCTCGTAAAGAGCACATAACTAATAAATCCCTAACTTCTTCATCAAATTATATCAGAACCGAAGCTAACATATTTACAACCGTATTAAAATAATTTAAATGACTCGTATGACTATCTTTGAACCATTATAAGACATCTTCATATTAAAAAAATTCATTAAAAATATCTTATTTCAAGCAGCGAGGGTTTTTCATACAACTTCCCTATGCATCCATCAATTCTTTTGTGGTTTGTTCCTTTCAAACATTAAATAATATCGAAGATGCAAGACAAAGCCGATTGTCCCAAGTGTCTTCCTATCCAAGAAATTCCATTCCTCATCCTTCATGCTTGAGGGTTTGTTCACCTTCTCAAACAACGGAATATAAAGATCCTTCTAGTAAAGGTAAATCTTCCATCTCGCATCTTCCAAAGATTGAAATTTTTTTCGCGTTGAATTTATCAACCCTTGATCTTCCATCATCTCGCCATAGCTCCCACTCAAGCTAAAATTTTCCCTATGATTCAACACTTCAACAAACCAAACCAGGATCGATAACAATTGTTAGGAAATAAGGGATAAAATATGAGGAACGATCCCTCAAGAATCGCAACAATAGAAACTAATATGCAAAAATTATTATAGATCTCAAATAAAAGTGCGAATAAAAATAACACAATACAAAGAGACAATATTTAACGTGGTTCACCCAATTTGAGCTACATCTACCAAGAATCACTTGCTCAAATTTTATTACAAGTCACTACTCTCTCAATACAATACCCAAATCTGTTTGGAGCTATGTAAAAAAACTCTACTGAGAATTCACACCCAAATTCGAGACACATATGCAATGTTACATCATACCTACCATATGCAAAAAGCACATAAATAGACAATTGCTTAAGAAATTTTACAAAATTGCGGGTATCAAAACTATGGGCCTAAACCGTCTCATAAACCTATGGGTCAAAAGTCTCGCCCATATGAGAAAAATACGTTTCCCAATATATTGGTCACGTTTTTCGAGGCCAAAAAAATTTCTCGGGGCTACGCCTCAAACCCCAATGAGACAACTATGGAAAGTGTATAGTACTCTTAGTGTTCGAGTCTCAACACTTTCACACATGAAAAGAGACTCACTGACCTAACAATAGGGTTGATATGACACAAAGCAAATTATGTCATTGTCATATGCGTCATAGGAGTTATATGACGTAAACAGTCATATGCATCATTGTCCATGCATGGGAGTTACTCAACACTCCTATATGTACCCTCATTTTATATCTATGAGCATTCCAGACACATCGTTGTCCTTTTATACTTGTTATTATGTTGCATGATTTTCCATTTTTGCTCGAATCTTGTCGATTATGTTAAAGCTACCACATTACCGTTGGAGTGCAACTTCATCGTAGTGTATAGTTTCCATATCGATTCTCACAAACACTCTTTCATGGTATTAGAGCTTTGAGTTTCTTGTAACGTGCACTCGTCATTTTGAGTTGTTGATTACTTCTGGTTTCGCTTTTTTAATCGCTTCTTATGCAAGTTTTTGTTGTTTATTCGGAATCTTGCTAACATTCTTAAGAGTTGCTCTTGGAGTTTGTGCATTTTTAGGGTTTGTGCATGTGTGGAGGTTTACATTTTTCACCGCCGGATTTCCCTGGTTTTGGCCACATTTTGGTGGAAAGCATTATTTTAAGGTTAGTTCATTTTTCGGTCTATTCAGATTTTTTAAATAAAAAGTGAATTTTTAAAAAATAAAAATCTATATTTTGGCCTTTTATCTCCTCTCTCCGTGTTGTTTGCATTGTTTATTTTACCTTGCGTTAGCTCCTTGAGATCTCAAGTTGTTTTGTTGCTCGTTGCATTGGGTGGGTTTTCCATTCCATGTTTTGCATTCAAAACCGGTTGCTTTAGCTTTGCATTGTATTGTTGCATTCCCATTGTTTTCATTGCATTGACCGCTGTTTAAACTTTTCTTAGCCCACGTTTCACAAAAAAATTCCTCGCCTTTGAATTCGTGGGGGTCTAATTTGTTAAAACCGTCGGTTTAAATCAATTACGGTGGGCTTTATTAAAAACTTTGGTTGGTTTTTAATATTAAAGTGTGGTGGTTTTTAAAATATGTGGGTGCCTTTATATAAAGTAAGGCCTTTTTTAAATAAAGTGCCGTGGTGTTTTATAAAAGGGATGGTTTAGTTTTAGGTAATCTTTTTTTATTAAAATGCTTTTTATAAAAGGTGAATTTTTTTAATAAAGTAAGGCCCTATTAAAACCATACGTGGCTTTTTAAATATATAAGGGGGTAAATATAATTTAGATTAATTTAATTCAATTTTAAGTTTTTAATATATTTAAATTATTAGATCTTAGTTAGTTTAGGATTTAATAATTATTTTGAAAGTCGATTAAATAGTAATCTTTGCGTAAAATGTATGATGTAAATGTCGAAGAGGATGGAGTGAAGAAGTAATAGTCGAAGCGAAAAAGCGAGAGAGGATTAGGGGTTTTAGGGAGAAGTGGTGAAAGGGAAGGGAAAACGATGTGGTAAACAAATATGTAACTCTTCTTTCCTACAAGAAGATGTCATTATTTGTCAATCATTTGAAGGAGAAAGGGTTTGGGATGTGCAATTCATCAAGGAAACGTATTTTGGAGATATTTATAAACACAAGTAGCGGGCCATCAAAACATGTAATGTCAATAGTTGGTGTTATAATTTTAGCACTTGTGTTTATTAGGTATTCGAAACACACGTAAATGTAAGAGGAATTCACTTGTGTGTCTCATGGAACACTTTAAAGATAGGGATATGTGGAGTGGACCAATCATTTAAAGGTATAGATTTCATGCACAATTGCGAATAGAGTTTCTCTCTAGCCATCAGGATAACAATGAAGGTTTCCATTTATTTCCATCATAAAAATTGGGAAAATCCAATATGTTACTAGTTTGAAACCCAACAACAATGCTTTCTTCTTGTACCACGCATACAAGCTACTACAAATCTATATTTTAAGTTAAACCTCATCCCAACCATTCTAGAATATTTTACAAGAATTCTATGTACTTTCAAATATATTCAACAGGTAGGGAGGTGTTATTTATATTTCATTCATCATTCAATATAACAAAATAATTGACGACTGAAGATACCCCTCCACGCATTAAATGCTCTAAGTGAATTTTCTGTTGAGTTAAGATATAACAAAAATAATCTAATCAGTTCTAGATTTTGGAACTACAATATCTTATTAAACTTAGAAAAATGACAAACAATGACTATTTGGTGAAATAGTAAAAATTAAAATTCTACACCCATGGTAGAAGAATAATCACATTTTATACAGAAAGAAAATCTCCCACCATGTTCACATACTATACACATATAACCTACTTTGGAACCTAATAATTTCTGCAAAAGAGGTCCACAGCAGAAAGGAAGCTTCCACTAGATTTCAAGTAAAACTAAATGTAACTTTTTATGGATACAATATGTAAACACAATCAGAACAACATAAAACAAAACTCATAAACTGAGAAATAGTTACATTATCATATTTGAATTTTGAAATTGGGATATATCCTTCTAATTCAAAGAGTTGGTTTTTTTTAGTTTACAAGGTGACAAACAATGACTACTTTTGAAATAAAGCAAACTACTAAGAAACATTACACACTCATAACTTATTTTAGTGTGCAACATTTTCTGCAAACTATCCATGTCAAAAAGAAAATCCTGCACCATGCTAAGGGCATCAACCGAACCTAACTTTTGATGGGACAGAAACGACCCAGGCCATTTTTATATTGTTTAATGAGCTAAAATTTAAAATCGCTAAGCTAACCAAAAGAACAGAAAAGAAGTTACATAGTGCAAATTCTTCATAGTGAAATTTTATACAGTGTCAACCAAATGCAACTTTGACAGGTCAAAAATGATCCAGGCCATCTTTATATTACTCAATGGGTTGATAAAAAAACTCACCAAGCTTACCACAAGAATGGAAGAAAAGTTGCATCAATGCAACCTTTTCACACACATAGGAAAATCTTGTAAACCCATTTTTTCATTTAAAATCTAGAATCTTGATTTTACCAAACTTCCACATTAGGAGAACATTCCCCACCCTATTCAGGGTATCAACAGAACTCGTGTCTTTCCAATTCAGACAAAAAAAATTTGAATCTAGAAAGATGACAAAGAAATCTAGCAAGAAAAAATAGAGAGAAGTAACTTTATTTGAAATGGAATATTTTCTACCAAAAGACATAGAACATGAAGAGAAATCTCACCATGCTCAGGGTATCACTATAAACTGAGCCAATATTTCCAATTGATATAGACAAACTATTGAAATTGGCAAGATGGTAGACAATTACCATTTATTAGATGAAGGCATTCCAATAAGAAACATCATACAACCATTGTCTATTTTGGAGCAATAAATTACATGGCAGAAAGAAAAATCCCCACTGTGTTGAGGGCATCAACAGAACCCTACTTTTTTATTTAAAAAAATGTAAATTAGCAAATATAATTCAATACTATGTTCAGGTTATCGACTAAATCAATAACCTTACAATTCAAATAACCAAGTTTTATAATTTAGAAAAGTAGCTTACAACGGCTACCTTACAAAAAGAGGCATTCTAAGAAAATCCATTTTACACGCAGTGGCTCACTTTTGCAGCGTGGCACTTGTTGGAAATGATATCATGGGAGAAAGAAAATTCCCCACCATATTGATAGAATCAACTGAACCAAATTTTGATGGGAAAAATGCCGAAAAAGGAGGAAAATTTTGCCAAGTCTTTCAAAACAAGGGAAAAGGTCACATTATTTGCAATTGATACGATCATAGGAAAAATTAAAATTTCATAAGAAAACAATTTGAGACCATGTTGAGGGCATCAACTGATCCATGATCCTTCCAATTGAAATGGCCATTCTTTAAATATAGAAAAGATGATAGAAAAACAATATAAGCCATTATGCAGCCACCCTCTACTTTGGAGCCTATGTTTGTCCACAAACCAAACTCATGTTCGACCAAAAAAACAAATATTCGATGCAAGGGGTAAATTTCCTAGGGCATCAATTAAACCAAACTTTTAATGGAAAATATGTCCAAATAATCTCACCAATCTTCAAGGAGGAGTCACTATTTGCAATTTTTTCATTCACCCAAAAAAATGTATTAAAAAAACACATGAAATATAATAAACCCATTAGCCACTGAGATCCAAGTGAACAAAGAAGGCTATACCTGGCTAGGCCTTCAAGTTTAGGCTGCATGAAAGCTCTTAATCTTCTTAGACGTTAGGGCATACCCTACAACCAATTTCAGCTGAGTTCCACCCAAATGGTTGGAGCCAGCCATTGAGGAAACACACATTTGCAACTTCCTATGTTCCCTATCAAAAGAAGCCCCCAATCCTTTTCTCCCCCGGCAGCACCCCTGCATGACAGCCTCTCTCTTTATGTCACCAATCCATTCCCCAACAACAGGAACCCTAGATGTCACCATCACTATTTTCTCCTCATGCCATACGTAACACTCACAATATCCTGGTGAATCTTTGAATATGCCTCTCTTCACATACCCAAATTGAAATACTTTGTCAGACACTTGCTAGGGTTTACACTGCTTTTTAAAAAGGATTCAATCAATTCCAGAAGACCCAAATGAAATTTTTGGGTTATCAAGACCACCCAATTGAAATATTTGACAGTGAAGACCACCCAATTGAAATTTTCGGTAGCGAAGAGCACCTAGATGAAGTTTTAGGTAAAGAAACCATGAAGAAAATTGTGTACCGATAAAGATTTTTATGTAGAGACATACACGAAATAATATACCCAAAAAAAAACACAAATATGTGTTTTTATTTGTGATGAATACTTTGGGCATGTGCACGAACCCCGCGTTCTTGAGCCAGAAGCTCACTACGCAACCTTCTCACATCTCTCATACACATCGAATGGCCACATGCAAAAATATTGACCATGCTCCCGGCATTGGTTCTCTAGCATAAGTCTCTCGTTGTTGGTCATGGATAGAATGGAGACCCGCCCCGGTTCAAAACTTGATGTAGGCTAGATATATCGAACACGAACATGGTTGTCACCGAGAGGTCTCTACAATATTGATTGTTTCTTACCTAGCCACCGAGAAACCCTAGGATATGAATATACGAGTCGAAGAATAAATATTATCTATCTAGGATAAAAACACAAAAATGTCAAAATGCCAATCAAATTTATGCCAATGGCGTGAATGACCGTGTAGGGGATTTACCATGGGGAACGCTTTGGCATAATTAAATTAATTTTATTCTAAGGAGCTTTTATATTTAATCAAGCATTTAATTTTAAAATTAAGATCTTTTAATTTCGATTAGTTGACTAAAATTAGTCATATTTAATGTTTATAATCACCTTTTAAAGTCTTTTTTTACTTTAAAATTAGTTAAATTGGACATTTCCAAAGGTCGTTTTAAAGCGTTATTGGTTGTTTTTTCTCTAATCATGTGCTAGAGTGTTTTGCAACATTTCTAGCCATTTGTTTTCCTTCAAGGAGCCTTTACTACATCTTAGAGGTCATCTGGACTTATTTCGAGTCGTGTTGAGCATTCTAATAACCTTTTTTATTGCTTGTGTACTAGTAAGCGCGGCCCACAACATTCTTGTGGTAAGGGGTTTCATTGCGATGTGAGATGTTATTTCTCACACAGGACTCTATTTTTCTCCCCTTCTCTTGTTTTTCTCATTTCGTGCTTGCTTTACGGTGTGGAACTACTGCAATCAACGAACCTCGGTGTGGCCTCCACTCTTGTGCATTATTACATTGATTTCAAGGTGATTAACTAACTCGGTAATTGATATTAGAGGTAACAAGCACTGAGAAGGGGGTGAATTAGTGTAGATTAAAATTTTAATGCATTCCAATACAAAATCCTTGATTAATAGCAACAATGTATCATGAGCATTTAATCAAACACATACAAGAATATGATAACACTAAACACATAATTTATAGTGGGAAACCCTTTATGGGAGAAAAACCCACTTGAAACCAAGGCTTTATTAGGAACACCAATTCCAAATCTTACAATGATTTTGGTTTGTTGAGCACCCACTCAACCTATGAAGCACCCACTTCAGAATCTTCAAGCACCCACTTGAAGAATGCTAAGCACCCACTCAGCTAGTTTAGAAGAAGTCAGAACTTGTAAGGAGCACCCACCCCCTATGATCTAAGCACCCACTTAGATAAATATTATAAGGAATTTAATCATATAGTTGCTAGGTTGCTAATACAACTGATTATGATTACTTTTCTCTGCTCTCTTCACTCTTCAAGCTCGATTTTCATTACAATCCTTACCTCTTTTCCACTTCCTCTTCAGGAATTCATCAGACTTGAATTTATGCTTATCTCTAGAGCTCTGTCATCACCACCTTTATCAGTCAACAGATATTCATTTGATAACACAATTTACTTTCTCTCTCTCCAATATTATTTGGCTCGATAACACACTTTCTCTCTTTCATCGGGCAACAACATTATGCATCAAATTTGTCTTAAATAAAAAGGCATTAATCCATTTTCTGACTTATTACATTTATTTGATTTTATTGTTATTTACATGCACAGGAGAATACAATAGATGTTACAAAACTACTTCTAAAAATATCCCCAGCATTATACTACGACATTTAATAAAATATCTAATAAATGGCTTGATTACATTTTTGACATTTTCCTTAAATTTCTCAATGCACAGGTGAGGGTGTTACAAGGTTTTCTTTCTATCATTTTGTTACTCTTTGATTTTGTCTTTTCACATTCCATGGCAAAGAGGATAAAATTACCTTTCCAAAATCCCAAAAATTCTGAATTTGGACACCGAGTTGAGAGATATGCCAAGGAGGCTCGTGGGGAACAACATTAATAGTCTGTAATATCATTGCACTTTATAAAAACCCATTATATCATTTTATTTATTTCCCTTTACAAATCAGATAAAGTGGATCATTTGGGAAATGGAGGAACTTGTGTCACGTGAGCTTAGTTCATCTGCATCCTATTTTATCTACATTACACTCTATTTCCTTTGTTTCCTCTTTTCCTTTGTATTTTGAGTCATAATGGCTCTGCAGGAAAATAAGTTTACATGGTAGTTGTTCTCCCGATTCCATAAACTCTTACACTACACTATTTTTTTGCTTTCATGGGTTAACTTGGTTTAAGGGGAACTTGGGTTTGTTTGACACTTGTTCCTCCTAGGCCCTTTGGGCCCACAACTCCTCCTCATCTCGCACAACACTCCATTCATTCACTCCTTTACCTTTTAGCTCATAAAAACTTGCGAGGAAGTGCTTCTCTCCGGGAACTCATACCATCGGGGTCTCATGTTCCTAAAGCATCCGCTTTATCCGTAATACACATAAACCCTTTAACTTGTGGGTCAAACTTGTATACGGGGAACACCTATTCACTTGGCCCTTATTTTGTTGACTTACTTTGTGCTAAAAAACCTTTTCCACTCCGCAATACACTAGCCAATTAACTTGCACACAAAACTCACTTGTGGGGAACATTGATACTCATGGAAATTGTACCGGATGAGTCACTTGCACCCAATTTTCTAGTTCGAACCGCAATACACAGAAATATTTGATTTGCGGCCCCAAGACCATTACAGGGAACACATGTTCCTAGAGAACATGTTCCATCCACAACCAATGCACCCACATTACTCTAAAACTCAAAGTACCCAAATTTTTGCAAATTTTACTAAGTACCAAAATTTAATTTTCTCCAACAATTTTTTGGGTGCACTTAGAACATTGTAAAATTGATTTTTATCCCTCTAACACACCAGAGTCAATTTTACCAACCTTTTAGTACATCCAATGTACTCAATTGAACCCCTATCTCACTTGCGCAGTGACCTTGAATCCATCAATGCCATCATAATGCAATCACCGGAACCATTTTGTGTTGTATCATCCTTGAACCATGCACACCACTTGGAACCACATTGTGAGTTGGCACTACCAATCAACCTTCAACTGATCCATTCACACCATTTTTCCATTAATTCCACTTGACATCAATGACAACACCAATGAAAATGACCAGATTCCAACAAACTCCCCCTTTTTCATTGATGGCAACACACTCAAAAACTTGATGAAAAAGCATTTTCAAACTAGGTTTTTGGTTTCTAACACTCCCCCTTTGACATCTATGATAAAGAAACAACCATACAACATGTTGTAAATAAGCTAGATAAACTAGTATCTTACCTTGTATGATGTTCAAGCTCCTTGTCTACAAGCTCCCCCTGGGATTGTATTTTTACTTGTTTGTTTCAAGTCTCCCCCTGAGATGATGCATTCCATGATGTTCTTCAATCTTGTCATCCATTTATTTTCCAAGATAGTATCAACACTTTCTTTTCCAAGATAGTATCAACACTTTGTAGGATTTGATATTGCATGCCTTGATGATCTTCAATCTTTTTAGGAAATTTCACTTAGAAAACAAGATACCAAACCAGAACCATTAAAATGAGCTAAATGAGACTAGCTCCCCCTCAAAAGAAGACTTCATTGCACTGATTAGGATTTGATATTGCATGAAATTTCTCCCTTACGTTGTCTCAACACTTCCTAATTTACGGTGGGATCAGGAATGACCCCCAATTCATTTCTCAGGTGCTCAAACATTGCTTTTGGTAGTGGCTTAGTCATTATATCTACAATATCTTCCTTTGTACTTACATACTCAAGGTTGATCTTCTTATCATTTACTTGTTCCCTCAAAAAGTGAAATCTGATTGGAATGTGTTTGGTCTTTGAGTGGAACATATGGTTCTTGGAGACACTTATAACACTAGTACTATCACAAAGTAAAGGAATTGGGCTATCAGATTTTACCTTGTAATCCTCCAATGTTTGTTTCATCCAAAGAACTTGAGTACAACACATAACAACTGCTATATACTCTTCTTCACAAGTTGAGAGTTCCATTGATGATTACTTCTTTCTCAACTAGGATACCAGAAATTTCCAACAAAGAAAGCACCACCACTTGTACTCTTTCTGTCATCAATGTTTCCTACCCAATCAACAGTGTATGCTTTTATGTTGAAGTCATTACTTTTGGGGTACCAAAGTCCATATTCAAGTGTTCCCATGAGGTATCTCGGGATTCTTTAAAGCTGCTTTAAAGTGGGTTTCCTTGGATATTCTTGAAATCTCCCAACTAGACCCACAACTTGCATAATATTAGGTCTTGATGCAGTGGAGTAGAGGAGACTTCCTATCATGGATCTATACAAAGTTTTGTCAAATTTTGGTGAGTTTTCTTCTTTGCTTAGCTTATGAACCTACTTACATTGGTGTTCTATATCTCTCGCATTATCGGAGAAATTTGTCCCCGCAAAGATGGACGAGGAAGCCCATCGGGCGGATCGGAGAAATTTGTCCCAGGATGGTTGAGGACATCCGGGACAAAAATACGTGAGGGGCGCGAAGACCCGGAAAAGCCGACAAACAAATCGGAATGTGACACGTGTCTTCGTGGATCGGAGCGGCGGAGGAGAGGGTAAGATTTTTAATGTTTTTAGGAGTTTCAAAGGTGAAGTTTGGAGGATTGCCGAGAGCCAATAGAACGCGAGGACACGTGTCCTAAGGAGAAGGGAGTGTGGAGCTCGGGGAGGACTTAGAAATTTGCAAAAGTTTTGGGCAAAAAACTAAAAAGGTAAAGGATGACCCCGCGCCCCGTCCTCAACCAAATCATGCCACGTGTCCCCAGGCGGGGCGCGGGAAAAAATGGAAAATTTCCCAAAAAGTATAAAAAGTCAAAATTTCAAGGAAACCCACGGAAAGGTGGAGGAGAGAGAATTTCTCGGCCAATCAGTGCGACACGTGTCATCAAGTGGCGAGAGCGCGGGGAAAAATTCAAAATCCGTTTTGGCTTTTTTTGCCCTAAATCTTGAGACGCCATATATCTTTTGATCGAGCTCGGATTTTGCACGTTCTTTATATCAATGGAAAGCTGGTGAAATTCTCTACATGATTCGAGGTCAATCTTGCATTTTGGTTTAGTGTGGAGAGAGAAAGTTAAGAAATGGATCTCGGCGCGTGATAATGGCGAAGCGGCGTTCAACAACCGGCTTTAATATCTGCGAGACAGTTCGCCGTTTCTGCTAGACAGTCCCGTTTTGCCAGGATCCACCATTTCTACCATAATGAGATGAGTTAAATGCAATCTAGAAGTGGTTATGGTAGATTTGACTTTCCTCTCTCTTCCCTCTCTCATTCTTCTTATATATTGTAAAGAGGGGTTCTTTTAAAAAAGGTCGAACATTTCTGTTTTGCTCCTCCCTTCTTCTCTCTATCAGGTGAATTTGTGGAGTTCGAACCTCCCATTTGAAACTGTAATGTGACTCTACCTCTTGGCATTTTGTAGTGTATTGTATCAATCTTTGGAGCAAGTAATGCATGTCTGTGGATGATTCTCAACCCTCTCTGTGTTCATTTGCATCCTCTGGTCTTTCACTGCAAATTTTGTTATCTGTGCATGATCTTGCATCACATTTGAATGGTCTGTGTTTATTGGCAAGATAGATGTTCTTCATTCCTCGGTGCATCACCTCTGTTAGCTTAGGTTTATTTTTATGCATCTTCTTACCCTGTCTCCTTGGCAAGTTAGATTAGGTTTTGAGTAAACCCTCTGCATTTTTCATGTGCATCTGAACAGAGGAATAGGAACCAACCTTCTCTGGAGAATCCTTTCTCATCTTTACAAGTCCCACACTTGGAGAAAGGATTCCATGTTGTGCAATCACACTGGATGCTAGCATGATCAACCTAGAAATCTGATCAACATCCGGGAGTCTTTGTGATTTTGCATCAATGAGTTTTGGCACGCCGGTGGGGGACTAGAGGTCTCATTTTTATTGCAGCAAAGTTGATGTGCATCTGCTGCAATTTTCTTGCTTGAAAAGAGCTATTATTTGCATATCTGGTGACTCCAAGGGGAAGAATCAACTTGTTTCAGTAGTGCAGGCTTGAAAACTCATGAGAAGAGTCACCACAAGGTCAAGAGTTGGAGAAGAAGAAGTGTTGTTTGAATACTGCAATTATCTCAAGAAGAAGGCAAAGAGGAAGAAGGATTCAAAGGTCTCCATCTCCACCAAAGCAGAACTCTCTCAACTCCTCCACACAGTAGGCCTTTCATTCGGTCAACAAGGGTTTTAAGACCAATTAGAATGGCACAAAACAACCCCTATGTCAACTTCACGGAAGCAGCCCACTTGCCCTCAATGCTGACATCGATTCCTATTGCAGCCTTGAAGAACATTCCATACTTCTTTGGAGAAAATCGGACTACTCAGGTGATCATGTTAAAGATATTGCTAACCTTTGTGCGATCCATGAAATCAATGAAATGCAAGTGGTGTCAAGTTCTTGGCATCTTCATTGAGGAAAGCATTGCGATGGTTTAGGAGCCTTGGAGCTGGTTCTATCACAAATTGGAATCATTTGTGTATAGCACTTCATGAGCAATTTGGAGAAAAGGAGACAACTTGTCTCTTTTGGAGCAGTGAACCATCGAGAGAGCTCCCGATGAGCGGTGACCGATTTCAACTTCAGATTTCAAAAGACTTGGGAGAGAATTCCGGTGGCGGTCGGGCCAACAGCGAAGGTGCTTTTCTCTACTATCTCAAAGCTCTAAATTCTGATATTTCTATGTTGATTCAGTCCATGGGAGGCATAACTATCCCTATGGCTTATAGCATTGCCATTAGGGCTGAAAATTGTTTGATCAAGTGGCAAACTTGCCCCTAGACCTCCCATGCCCCTTTGTTTCCAAGTTTAGAGAAGTCAAACACCAATCAAGCACCTAATTTGGCTCCTTCTCCCACTCCTAGAAATCGAGTTCAAATGAAGCTTCCACTTCATCTCCAAGTGCCCCAAATGAGCTTGAGAAGTCATGAAGCAATTGCAAAACCTAGGCAATGAGCTGGTTACTCTCAAAAGGCAGCGAGCCCAAGGTTTTAGACCTTCTTATCAACCCCAAGCTCAGCCTAACAGGCAGCCATACCACCACAAACAAAGGCCTCCTAATCCAGCTGCAAATATAAATCAAACAAGGCCTCCTGCCAATAGACCATTTCAGCCCTATAATCCAAATGCCATATCTGCCTCTAAGGCATTGGTGCCAACACAAAACAACATTGCCCAAGAGTATGATTGGTGTTTTCCATGCAATGAGCCTCATAACCAATCCATGTGCTTGATGGTGCTTTGAATCAAGCATTAATGGTGTGACTACTTTGGTGTGGAGGGTGAGGCGATCGAAATGACCAACAACAAGAAACATTCCAACAGCAATCAGCCCCAAATGACACCACATTGGTAAATTGGCAAGCAGAGGATTTTTGTGGCATGAACCAGGTAGTTTCTCAAGGTGTTGCAGCCAACACAAGGTCAAAAAGGAGGAATTTGGGTGAAGAACAGCCATTAGCCCCAACCAATCCACAACCTTCCATGGCTCCACAAATGGTTTGGCAAGCAAAATCAATTTCAAATGCCTGAGGGCAGCGCCAAGAACACCCCTAGGCCAACTCAAATACCAATTGTTGCTGCCCACATGCAAGGAGTAAATGTACAAACCAAGGGACAACAAAGAGACCCTTCATCACCATTTAGTATCATTGATCAGATGAAGAAGACAAACGTCAATATATCAATGTGGGAATCCCTATCCATCCCAGGCCAAAGAGATCTGCTGCAAGCTGCCATGAAGGGGTCGACTTCAAATCAAGCGAGTCGGATGCAAGACAAAGTGCTTACAAATGCTTGCCCGCCTGAAGGAAATCATGGAGGACAGCAAGGTAAAATGTTGAAACCCCCTCCTTTCTATGTTTCATTAATCATTGGAAATCAGCTAGTGCACAATTGCATGATAGACTCGGGGCAAGTAGCTCAGTAATGCCTAAACAAATAGCTGATCAGCTAGGGCTCCAGTATGAAACAATATCCAAAGGGGTAGTGCAGCTAGATGGGACAGTAGTAGCAACAGTTGGAGTGATTAAAAACTTGAGTCTTACCTTGCATGCATGTCCAAATGTTGTTGTTTTACAAGATGTATCAGTCATAGACCTTCCACCACTCTTTGCCCTTTGCTTGTCGAGGACTTCTGACCAAGATTGGGGATATTTTTTCTGCTGATTGGTCACACATCTTTGCTATTGAGAACGAGGTATGGAACAAAGCTACAATCAGGTCGAGAACCTATTGCAAACTTTCACATTGAGCCTTACACTCCAAGTCAGATTAATGCCAATTGCTCAGCATTTGATCAAGAAGACCACCCAAGCACTGATGAGGTGACACAAGGTTGGAAGCATCCGGATCTAACTCTTGATGAATGGGAAAACAAGATACATGCATTTGATCCTTATCAAGAAGTGGAAGAATCGAGCTAGGGTCTATTGCATACATGAAGAAAATCAGCCTATTCCTAGCATCACCAAGCCAAACCACAAAGATGACAATGAGGTATGGCAGCTGTTTTTGATGGATCAAGGAGTAGACAAGGTGCAGGAGGTGGAGCCATGCTTGTTTCACCTCAAGGAGTAAAGTACTATTCAGCTTTTAGATTTCAGTTTGCATGCTCAATAACACTGCTTTGAATATGAAGCCTTGGTGCGAGGATGCATTGGGCAATAAAGAAGAAAATAAAGAACTTGCAAGTCTTTGGTGACAGTGAATTGATTGTAAATCAGGTCAAGGGACAACATGTTGCCAAGAATGATCTACTCAAGTGCTACAAGAATAGGGTGTGGGACCTCATGGAAGATTTTGAGGGTTTTGGCATCAAATCCATTCCTAGGAAAGAGAATCAAGCTGCTGACAGGCTTGCAGCAGTAGGGGCAGCCTTTGACATTGTGGAAAGCATTCAACAAGACAAGGTACAGCCAAACATCCACGTGATTGTGAGGCCTTCAGTGCCAGATAACAATGTCAGTTGGCAAGTGTTTGAGAATGACCAGCAAATCATCCATTTCTTACAAGAAGAAGCTGAGTTCTCAGCTAAGAATCAAGAAAAATTGGAACAGCAGTATGGTGACCAAGTGGTACAGCTGAGAACTAACAAGCTGCCCAAAGGACTTATCACTTTGGAGTCCATTTTTAACCCTAATGATCAGTTTAGAAAGGAGAAAGCAAACATTCAGGTCAAGAGAGAGGATTCAGTATCCATCTTGGTAGAAGAGAACAAACCATTGCAAATTGGAAGGATGACAATTTGAACAAGAAAGGTATGAGTTCATACGGTTTGTGTCAAGAGTTCACTGACGTGTTTGCTTGGAGCTATGAAGACTTGAAAGGTTTGATCCCAACTTAGCTCGGCATACCATCGGGTGGATCAAATACTAAGCTGTCGAGGTAGAAACAAAGACCAGTCAATCCACACATGGAGCCTCTCATGAGGAAAGAATTGGACAAGCTGATTGAGTCGAGGATCATATTCCCAATCAAGCATTCTAGTTGGGTTGCCAACTTAGTTCGATCGAGAGAAGAAGAGTGGAGAGATCAGATTGTGTGTTGACTTGAGAGACTTGAATAGAGCCTCTCTCGAGGACCATTACCCACTCCCTTCCATGGAGCAAATCTTGCAAGTTGTGGCTGGCTCGAGAGGTTTCACTACTTGATGGCTACTCGGGCTACAATCAGATTATGGTGAAGGAAGAGGACCGAGTTCAAGACAGCCTTCTGACCAAATGGGAACTTTTGCATACGGGAAAATGCCATTTGGGCTGTCAACATCTTTAGTCTTTACCTTCGAAAGGGCAATGGACATGGCATTCAAAGGTTTGATTAACAACGTGGTGCTGATTTACCTTGATGATATCACTTTTTTTCCAAAAATGCAGCGAGACCACCTCTCTCATTTGAGACAAGTCTTCATGAGGTGCGGGAGATTTGGAGTGTCTTTGAATCTAAGAAGTGTATCTTTCTTGCACATGAAGGAAAGCTCCTTGGCCATATTGTCTCAAAGAAGGATTAGCGATTGATCCGAGAGAGGGTTGAAGCCATAAGAGCACTACCATTGCCAAGCACAAGAAAGCCCTTGAGTTTCTTGGGAAGGATAAACTTTGTTCGGAGGTTTGTCCCAGATTTTGCAGCCCTTGTCAAGCCCATCACCAAAATGTTAAAGAAAAGCATGGCTTTCAAGTGGGACAGCGAAGGAGAAGGAGAGTTTTGAAGCAATCAAAGAAGCCATCTCTCAAGCACCAACTCTCATCGACCCGAGACTTCTCAAGGATTTCATCCTCTATGCATTTGGAGGTAATGACACTATTTACTGCCATTTTGGTACAGCGAGAACAAGGATAATGATGAGCAGCCAATTGCCTTCTTCAGGAGCCTAGATGACTATGAGGTGAGTACTCTTTTATTGAGAAGCATGTACTTGCGGTAATCGAAGCTTGAAGAAATTCAAGCATTTAATCTCAAACAACAAGGTCGAGTTGCTGGTCTCACATCTTTGGGGTTAAGGACTTCCTCCTCACAAGGATTTGAATGAGAAAAGGGCAGGTTGGATCACCCGTGTCATGGAGTATGACATTGAGATCAAGATCACCAAGCTGGTAAGAGGAAAGGATTGTGTGAGCAGCTGGTTTTGGGGAAGCAAAGAAAGTATGCAATGAAGAAGAGGCTGTTTTGACAGTCGGGACAGCCATGAGCCAAGTGGCAATCAAGAAGAAGACAATGCTGCCCCCACTCCTTGCTGGACCCAAGATATTATACACTTCTAGGCACGAGGCCTATGCCCTCGGAGATGAACAAGACCCAAAGGAGACACTTCAGATTGAGGCTGTCCCGTATGCCATTGTTGATGGAGTTTTGTTCAAGAAAGATGTGAATGGAGTCTTTCTTTGAGATGCATTAGCACAAATCAGATTCAAAGGGTGTTGGAAGAGTTTCATGGTGGACCATTTGGTGGTCATTTTGCACCAAGAGTGACAGCTCTAAAAATCATGAAGGCTGGTTATTATTGGCCTAAAATCTTGATGATTGCTATGCATGGATCAAGAGGTGTAAGAATTGTGCATTCTTTCACGGGAAAGAGAGACTTGCTGCCCTTCCATTACATCAATCTCGGTTGACCAGCCATTCATGCAATGGGGTTTGGACTTCATTGGAGTCATTAATCCCAATTCAAGCCAAGGGCACAAATGGATTTTGTGACCACGGACTACTACTTCACCAAATGAATGAGAAGCGTGTAGCACTCAAAGAGGCAAATGAGTCTAGCATCTTAGACTTTTATGAGGGGATAACAACAGATTTGGTGTACTGCTACAATAATCTACGATAATGCATTGGCATTCATTGGATCTAAGGTAGTGAGTGGGCTGTCAAGAAGCGGTATCTACCTAAGCACTTCATCAAACTATTACCCTCGAGGTAATGGCGGGCCGAGTCTACAAAGCAAGAACTTGTTGAGGATCATTAGGAGGACTCTTGCGAGAATCGAGAGGTCTTGGCATACCAAACTGAAATCAGCCTTATGGGCTGATAGGATAACTCCCCAAGAGATCCACAGGTAACTCTCCATTCAGGCTTGTCTATGGAAGAGAAGCAATCTTGCCCATGTCACTTGAGTTGCCAACATTGGAACTCATGAAGAAGCATTTGGAGTTGCTTAGAGTTTGAGCCCATGGAGGTGAGGTATGCGAGTTGATGGAGCTGCAAGAGATCAGAAATCAGGCATCCCAAGCAATGGAAAAGGATCAAGCTTTGATCAAAAAGACCTTTGATAGGAAGGCCAAGGATAGATCTTTTCAAGTTGGAGATCTAGTGTTGAAATGGGATGTGGATAGAGCAAAACGGGAAGGCATTCAAAATTTGATGCCATTTGGAGTGGCCCATACATGGTCACGAAGTGCAAGAACAACAATGCTTTCCAATTGGCCTCATTGGATGGTGAAGAACTGCAGATTCCAGTAAATGGAATCTATCTCAAGCATTGCTTCTAGAGAAAAAATTCACTACCTTGTAAATATTAGATTAGATTTTCATTCCTCCAAGTGCTTGTGCACATTGTTTTTTTGTAGGTTAGTTTTTTTCCCTAAGTGCTTTGGCACAGACTTGCTATCCATGGAGATGTTTTGCGAGTCCTTGCTCCCATCGGGTGATATTCCATCTTCCTCCTTACATTTAAGTCGAGTTGGGGTTCTAAAGCAGAATATTTGATGACTCCATGCCCAATGGATTGCTTGAGGCAGCTGGTATCTTCTACCTAGCGAGGCGAGTGACCCATTGAGTCACCAAATTGTTATCAAAATTCACCCCAGGGTAATTTTGATAACATGCATCGAGAATACTCAAGTCCAGGCAAATAGATTGATTGAGGAAAAAAATCATGTTTAAGGGTCCCTCGGCTTTTTCTAACTCTCTGTCAAGAAGAAAAGAGCAAGTTCTAAAAAGGGTGAAAAAGTTGCAAAAAAACAAGCTTGGGCAGAAAAATCATGAAAATCGGCTAAGTCCTAGTCCTCGCAGGAGTCGGGGACAGTTGGGACGTCGGGGCGCGAATCGGCCGAAAAGCCTCCGAGGGAGTCCATGCGCAGCAAAGGGACATCGGGCCATGGGGACGCGCGGGGCGCGAAAAGGCGAAACCGGCCGAAGAAGGTGAAAAAAATTGACTAAGCATTGTGCGAGAAAGGTTTGGGACATGGGCCGGGCGTGAGGGCGTGAAAAGGGGCGAAAAAAGGTGCCACAGGCAAAGAGGGACAAGGAAGCCCATTTCGGGCGGTTCGGAAGAATTTGTCCCAGAGGCATGCCGGGAGAGTTTGGGACAAAGGACGCGTGGGACGCGGAAAGAAGAAGAGCGAGAGCAATGAAATCGTGCCACGTGTCTTTCGCCTCAAAAAGAGGACGGGAAGCCGAATCGGGCGGATCGGAGAAATTTGTCCCAGACGGTTTGGGACATCTGGGCCAAAAATACGTGAGGGACGCGAAGACCGGAAAAGCCGACAACAAATCAGAATGTGACACGTGTCTTCGTGGATCAGAGCGGCGGAGGAGAGGGTAAGATTTTTACTTAATGTTTTGCCGAGTTTCCAAAGGTGAAGTTTGGAGGATTGGCCGAGCCAATAGAAACAGGACACGTGTCCTAAGGAGAAGGGGAGTGCGGAGCTCGGGGAGGACTTAGAAAATTTGGCAAAAGTTTTGGCCAAAAAACTAAAAGGTAAAGGATGACCCCGCCCCGTCCTCCAACCAAATCATGCCACGTGTCCCAAGTGGCGGGGCGCGGGAAAAAATGGAAAATTTCCCAAAGTTAAAAAAGGTCAAAATTTCAAAGGAAACCCATGGAAAGGTGGAGGAGAGAGAATTTCTCGTCCAATCAGCACCCGACACGTGTCATCAAGTGGCGAGAGCGCGGGAAAAATTCAAAATCCGTTTTGGCTTTGGTTTTTGCCCTAAATCTTGAGATCGCCATATCTTTTGATCAGAGCTCGGATTTTCACGTTCTTTATATCAATGGAAAGCTAGTGAAAAATTTCTCTACACGATTTAAGGGTCAATCTTGCATTTTGGTTCAGTGTGGAGAGAGAAAGTTAAGAAATGGCTCTGACGCGTGATAATGACCGAAGCGGCGTTGACAACAACCGGCTTTAATCTGACAGAGACGGTTCGCCGTTTACTGCTAGGCGAGTCCGCCGTTTTGCGAGGATCACCATTTTGCCATAATGAGATGAGTTAAATGCGATCTAGAAGTGGTTATGGTAGATTGACTTTCCTCTCTCTTCCCTCTCTCATTCTTCTTATATATTGTAAAGAGGGTTCTTTAAAAAGGTCGAACATTTCTGTTTTGCTCCTCCCTTCTTCTTTATCAGGTGAATTTGTGGAGTTGAACCTCCCATTTGAAAGCTGTAATGTGACTCTACCTCTTGGCATTTTGTAGTGTATTGTATCAATCTTTGGAGCAAGTAATGCATGTACTGTGGATGATTCTCAACCCTCTCTGTGTTCATTTGCATCCTCTGGTCTTTCACTTTGCAAATTTTGTTATCTGTGCATGATCTTGCATCACATTTGATCTTCATTATTTGATTCCATTTGTGCATAACCTTTGCATACAAGTCTTTCCTTATTTCTTGTCACTTCTCCTTTCTCATTCAATTTGTTTCTAAATACCCATTTTGTTCCTATCACGTTCTTGTCTTTTAGTCTTAGTACAAGCTCATTGGTCTCGTTCTTTCAATTTGATAAAGCTCTTCATTCATAACATCCACCCAATGATGATCCCTACTAGCTTTTGCCACATTCTTTGGTTCTATCATTGATAAGAGTGTTATGTCTTCATGGTTTTGTTGATCTCTTAGCTTCCTTCTTGTGAGAATACCTCCTTCTCTATTTCCAATGATCTTATTTGTTGGATGGTCTCTCTTGACTTGCCTTGAGGGTGTCTTGGTGTCTTTTATTTCTTCCACTTCTTCCACATCTTCTCGTGTGCTCCCACTTCTTCATCTTCTTCTTGATCTTCATGGTTGTCCTTAGGTTGAGTGTTGGATTTGGAAGAATAAGACTCATCAAATTTTACATTTGTGCTCTCAACCACTTTTTGTAGCCTCTTATTGTAGCATCTATAGGTTGCACTAATAGTTGAGTAGCCAATAAATATTCCCTCATCACACCTAGAGTCAAATTTTCCTAGGTTGTCTTCATCTCTCTTGATATAAAATTTTCTTCCGAAGACTCTTATATGTTTCACATTGGTTGGCCTTCCTTTCCAAAGTTCATAAGGTGTCTTGTTATTGTTCACTCTTAATTGGGATATGTTTAGAATGTAGAAAATTGTGTAGACTGTCTCACTCCAATATCCATCAGGAAGTTTAGATTCATTCAACATAGTTGTCATTTCTTACAGTCTTGTTCTTTCTTTCAACAACTCCATTTTGTTGAGGTGTCCTGGCAACTGAGAATTGTCTTTGAATCCCATGTTCTTCACAAAATTCATCAAATTCATTGGACCAAAATTCTCCACCTCTATCTGATCTTAAACATTTAATTTTGGTGTTCTTCTCATTCTCCACAAGTGCCTTAAAGGATTTGAATATGTCCAAAGCTTCTGATTTGTGCTTCAAACAAGCTACCCATGTCATTCTGGTGAAGTCATCTATTAGTAGCATGAAATACACATCTCCTTGTAAGATTTCAATTCTTGTAGGTCCACAAAGATTTGTATGGATCAGCTCCAGAGGTCTAGTGGTAGAGTACTCCTTGGATTTGAATGATCTTCTTATTTTTTTACCATGCAGGTAAGCTTTGCAAAGTGTATCTATTGGTTTTATAATTTTTGGCATGTGTCTCACACCATCCTTAGCACTTAATTTCACAATATTTTCAAATCTTATATGTCCCAATCTCTTGTGCCACAACCAGCTATCATCAAGTTTACTTGTAAAAATTTCTCTTTGTGAACATACATGTTATTCTTGGTCTATTTAGCTTTTGCAACTTTCTTTCCTATTGTGAGTACAAGAGTTACTCACAAATATGGTTTTTTCAAATGTAGTGTTTGAAAATTAAAGTTGTTCTCATATATTGTTATGTGTTAAACAGAGTCATTTGGAAATGTTGAATTTTTAACCTCTTGAAATGATACTTGCATCAATGTATTGCATTGCATTGCATTGCATTGGAAAAATGTAAAATAATCCTTGGTTGCATATGAATTGTTGTTTACGGAAGTTGGTGGTGCATTTGAAAATTTCACTTCCATATGATTATTCTTTAATTGTTCTTACTTGTTGGAAACATTAAGCAAATATCACATTGGAATCTCAATGTGATCATAACAAACATTTGAGTTGGGAGTACATAGTTTTTGGAGGAAGAATAAACACCTACTTTTACATACATATCAACGCCCTTAGAAGTATATTTAAGTTTAAAGTTGTATTTCATTCTGGGCATTTAGAAATGTTATTATATTATGAAGTTCACTTGTTGAATAAATACTCATTTATTAACATAACTATGTAGATATAGACTCATGTAGGTTATTTTGAAAACAATCTAAAATATATATTCTTCTTCCAAGCCTTGCACTTGCTTAAATAGAATGAAGGGATAAAATCTTATTACTAGTTTATCTACAATAAGTATCTACTTGTATCTCCTTGTATAAAACATGAACCTAAGTTGATTAATATGTGTAATTTTACCATGTACCAAACTTACAATTTCAGGAATGGATTATATCTAAATTATATTAGAAATAATTATAAGTAAATAACCACATATTTGCTTGCTTAAATGTTACTCCTAAATTTCAAAATCGTTGTGAAAAATTTAGATGATCAATTATATATATATATATATATATATATAGTATTACATTATATTTTAAGATATATATATATATATAATTAAAATAAAAAATAAATAAATATTGATAACTCGAAGAATTATGGCTGCGTATAGGCCATGACCCACACATAACTATCCTTGATTCCATGTGGAAAAAACATAGAAAAATCCCCACTATCACCCAAGATCCCCAAACTCGTGGCCAATGGCCACCCCTTCCCTTTTCCTTATTTAGGCACAACCCTATGAACTCTCATGCAATCATTGGTACAAAAATTCATATGGTTGTGTATGCACGTGCGTGCACTTGTGTGTGTGTGTGTGTGTGTGTGTGTGTGTGTGTGTGTGTGTGTGTGTGTGTGTGTGTGTGTGTGTGTGTGTGTGTGTGTGTGTGTGTGTGTGTGTGTGTGTGTGCGTGCGTGCGTGCGTGTGCGTGCATGCGTGCGCATGTGTGTGTACATGGCCATATATTTCTTTTAAAAAGGATAGGGTTTTATTTTCAAGATACTAATAAATTAATTTATATATACATATATATTCAATGAAATACATTTGTTCTTATGGAATCCAAAACATTTGGCTATTCAAATTAACCGGATGGTTGTCAATCAAGGTAACCTTCATTAAAATCCATGAAATATTTCTCCAAAAACTTGCAAAATAACAGAGGAAAATAACATGAAAGAGTGGATGAAGTTTATTTTACCCCAAATCATAAGGATGTTAGGGCAATTAAGAAACCCTAGAGATATAGGGAGGAGAGAGTTTCAATCCAATGGTTTAGATTCCACCCTCCTCCCACTTTCCTTGAGTTGACTAGTCAAGGTAAATAAAAACAAAATTTTATCTCATAATGACATTTTAATTGGGGTTTAAGTAATGTAATGTTAGTAAGTGAGATTAAAAGGGGATTATTGAAGGTTGGTCATTGTAAGTAGCTATTGTTCCTCCTTTGAAACTATAGTGATTAAAATTTCTATAATAGGATAAGTGAACACTTAATAAATGGTAAATGAGCCATTATTTCTATTGTCTAAAATAAATGTCCTAGTTATTTTGACAACTTACATCCCCATTGTGGCTCTAAAGTTCAACATTACGGGTTATGCGCCCTCTAGTTACTTCCTTGGCATAGTTTACTTAGTTGCAGTTCTTTGCATTGCCCCCTCATGTTATCCATTTTCTTCATGCCTTCCACCTTCCTTTCTTTCCCTCCTCCATCTTCTTTCAGTCCTCTTGCGTGCACTCCTGTGCATTCATCTTCCTCCCACTAGTTTATGCACCCTTCACATGCACCCTAGACTTACTTTTCAAAATATGTTAATCCTCGGGCATTGTTATGCGCCCCTTTCCTCACTACCATGAATTTCCTTATAAATGTTTTTGCCTCACTCGCATACTTGTCTCTTACAAATATGAACCCATTTCTTCTATGCTCATCACATTTACGTGCCCGTCATTTGCTTTCCTCTATTGCACCTCTTTTTCTGCACTCTCCTTCACACCTTCTTTTGTACTAGTTACTTATGCCACATGGTAGTCTATCAGAATAATTTTATCACACACAACCTATCAAATCATGCCAATAGGGCATCGAATCCTTGCAACCATCCAAGACATGACACATGGTAGAAAATGAATAGATAGCTCATGGCGTGGGCTACACTCCGAGATCACTCAAATTCAAATCTTAGTAGAATGGGCAAGCTGCGGGAAGCTAGAAAACATCCTTCATGCCCCTAATGTAGGATCTAATTTCTCCAACCACCAAATTTGATTCATATTTCACCTCCTTCCTTCTCTTACATGCCAAACAGACATGGGGAAGCACATTTGACAAATGTGCGGAGGTGGATTTGTAGGAATTCATTGCTTGTTGTTGGTGGTTGAGTTTTCAAATTAAGTTTTCCCTCCTTCTCCTCCTCTTATCTCATCCATTCATCTATAAATGTAAGAGAATTTCTCATTGTAAATGGTTGGACTCTTTCAGTTTGTATAGGCATTGCCTTACATTTAGAGTTACAAACCTTTAGATCTGTTATTTACATGTGAATATCAGCCTCATACGCAATTGTAATCAAATGTACATTTCTAGAAGTAATAGAAGCATTGTTTTATGGATATTATCTACCTTAACATTTTTTATTCTTCTTCCTTTCCTTTCCTTCATGTTGTGTGTTTGTTGTGCCTTCTCACGTCCCTTACATCTCTGTTTATGATTGTGTCTTATGAAAAAATCGTGCAGTTATGTTTTGGTTTGTGTTACACGTGTCTAGCCTTCCTCTATGCATTTTCCTTCACTTTTGCTCGAAGATGGACATGTTCAACCCCTTCTTTCTGGTGCTATCAACTTCTTTAGTTTTAGTTTTCCATTTCTGCATATCCTTCTATCCTTGGTCCCTTGGCATTTTTATCTTAGGATTTCCATTTCGGTGTTAGGAGTAGCAGTAGAAATGAAATAAGTAGAGGAACCGGCCTTCTCAGGTCCTGTCTCTCAAGCGCATGTGAGGTCCCAAAACTTGCAGATAGTCCCATTGTTTCCTCAAATACTCGGTTCAACCTGATCTGAGATGCGTACAAGTTTGAGCTCTAACATTTTTTGGCATGTCTAGTGGGACTAGTATTGAAAGCTTAGATTTCATAATTGCTAAGTTCTTGTGTGTGGCTTAGTGATTTCCAGCCTTTGGAGGCTTGTTTCAACACATCTGGTGACTCCCAAAGCTCGGATATATTGTTTTAGTAGTCACTGTGCCTTTCATGAGAAGGATACATACAAGGAAAAGTGTTGCGGTTGAAGACTCTTTTAAGTACCTTCATCTCTCTTTGAGAAGAATAAAGCGTGCAGAACTCTCTAGCATGGTTTTTACCTTTGGTTTTCTTGATTGGTTCAAGGGGTAACAACCGAGCTTGACCTCAATATGGTGGGGTTTCTAGGGTACCTGCAATGTTTATTATGTTTCTATTGTACTCCATGGAAGAATGCGAACAAGGCTCCTTTTCCTTGTAAGCAAGCTTCACTTAGTCAAAAACACTCACACAAGATGGAGTTAGTAAAATATATGGCAGATTTCCTAGCAAAGGCCAGTCCTCGAAAGTCAATGGAATTCCTTGAAAGGATGTCAATCCACATTTAATAAATTAATCTGATAATGATAAAGTGAATTGATAACATATGATAAAATGAAAGCAGGTGATACGAACAATAATATAATGATGGTTCTTGATCCAAAGGGATTCAAGGAATCATGATATGGCTCAAAGGAGCGAGGGTGTGGATGGATATGTGCTCATAAAGGAAAGTGGGATGATGATAAGATGTCGGGCCTATCACAAAAATATGGGGGAAAAAAAGCGGACACAAATATGATTTTAATCAAAATGTGAGCACGTTTGGTTAAAGCGTGAGCGCATTATGAATTATTAGGTTTGGTTGTTACCAAGCCTAAAACATGAGCATGTTATAACATGCTCGTGTTCCTATGTGCTATGTGGTATATGTGGTTGAGGCATGCTTCTATGTACAAAAATAAATGTTTAAGTATAAGTTTTTCTTTTATTATTATTTATATTTTATTATTTCTTATACTTTAAATTTATTTTAGTAAATATAAGATGTTAGGGTCACTCTGCACCTTATGGAACTAGTCTCACAACTCCATCTGTCACGGTTTAGAAGATAGTTTTCAAATTCTAATATGGTCAGTACATAGGTATTTTTCAAGATTTCAGCCTTCAATCTTTTAGGGTTTAAATTATACAATCGATATCTATTTTTTGAAATAATATAGGTGTTCTTTAGGTTTTGGGGCCTTTTGGATTGGTTATTGATATTTGTAGGAGTTTTAGATGTGTTATTGATTGGTTATTGATATTTTTAGGAGTTTTAGGATTCCATCATGTTCTCAGACAACTAAACCACCTATTTCACTCATCTAGTTGCTCAATATTCATCCAAAGACTCCTCTCACTTTCCTTTACCAAAATTTCCCTTACATTGCATAAGAGCAAGGTTCATTGGTCACTTCTTGGTTTGTCTACACTACCAACTCTTTAAGCAAGCTAAAATCATCCCTAAACACCCTTCTCAATCTCAAGGAGGTATGACAAGTTTGGTTAACATATATCCACTTGTATGGGGTTTCATAGGAGAGGTATTTATAATTATGGGAGGCTTTGAGGAGTTGCATCAATCTGTGCCACAATAATAATTTTATTCTCATGAATAAACATGATAGTGATTTGGTAATCTCAAAAACCCACTTATCATAATAATGGAAAATAAATCCAACTAATAACAATTAATCATCAATAAGTAAATCTGTGGTAGGACAATCAATGTCTACCACGTGCCACCTCAAATTCCAAATTTCATTTTGTTTAAATTCACTTCAAATTTCTTGATATTCGTACTATAAGGATCGATAAACCTTATATATTACACATCTTTGCCAAACATGTTTCTCCCCACATATACTTGCACTATTGAATTTTAATTGATCTTACGCATATAATTACGCTATTTATAACAATCTTGGAGCTCCAAATATTTCACAAGCTATAGAAAAAAGGAGATAGTTATATTGGGTAACATTTCTTTATACAAATAAATCTTGGATATCTGGCATTTCTCTCCTTCAAAATATTAGTAGATGAAAGGCATCAAATTGTGATGACTCCCTTTGAATGTTATGCATATGAAGTAGATGAACCCTTTTCAATTGAATACTCTCTATCAATACTAATAAGAATGGGTAAGACAAAGAACATTATAGTGAGTGAAATAGTTCCCATGCGATGTGAAAAGAAGATAGCTCTATTGGGTAACATTTCTTTGTGTAAGCTTCCCGTAGGGAAGGGGTTGCTTAGAAAAGGGTTATACCAATTTTTTCTTGGATATCTGAGATTTCCCTCCTTCAAAATTTTTGTACCAATTTTAATCATTCTCATTAGTATCTTTTTTAGAATTCTTTCCAACAATTATTTTTAGTGTTCAAGGTTTAAAATTTAGGGTTTAGGGTTTAGGGTTCAAGGTTTAGGGTTTATAGTTTAGGGTTTAGGGCTCAGGTTTAGGGTTCAAGGTTTAGGGTTTAAGGTTTAGGGATTAGGTCTTAAGGTTGAGTGTTTAGGGTATAAATCCCAATGTTCAGGGTTCAGAGTTTAGGGTTTAGGGCTCAAAGTTTAGTAATTAGGCTTTAGGTTTTAGTGTTTAGGGTTTAGGGTTTAGATTTAGGGCTTAGGGTTTAGGGTTCACAGTTTAGGTTTTAGGGCTCCGAGTTAAGGTTTGTTAGAGGAAATGAATTCACCATTTTCTTCATGCCTTAGAGGTCAAAATGTCAATTCCCAAAATTTGGCAAATATGGAGAAATTGGAAAGTTGGATTGCATTTATAAAGATAACATCAAAGCAAAGGAATGCATTTTGTAAGTAATTCTAGTAAAAAAATCTTTTTAGTTGATATCAGATTCTGAGGACTAGGAACATGACCTAGACTTGAAATTTGAGAGGATTTCTAAGGTTAAATTTTATTTTCCAAGATGCATTACTCCCACATTTGAGAATGTTTCTCCAAATGCAATGACATTTGATTCAGGACACTCAATGATTCTTGAATTTACAATCCTACCACAAACCCGGTAGTCCTCTATTATTGGATACAAGGAGAAATCATTACTAAAACAAACCAGGGACTTTGAGGAAGAAGAGGATCATGTGAATATATAGTTTTGACACATCACATCACAACCTTCATTAAGCTTGAAGACTACCCCTATCTTTTTTAAGGCACTTTTGAAAACATTTATGGGTTTATCATGGAAGGAATTATCAATGAATAGAAGGTCACTAAGCCATAGGCCAACTAACTCCCATTCTAAACTAAACAAGAAAGATTCGCTAGGTGATTGATAACTCCTTTGTGTTCTTAGCCATACCCCTATCGCTATGTTTATTTTGCACAAGCAGACTCAATGATGGTTCTAGGTATGAGACTAGGAAATATGGTCCTAATATTGTCATGGCCTCCTAGTCAAGTAGTCGGAAGCCATATTAGTCTTGTTAATACTTAGTACTAATTACTAATGAAATCTAATTCTCCAACTTTCATTTGCTTTACTCATCTTCCACGTCATATTGAATAACCAATTTGACATGGGAGCTTCCCTCTTCGACGGTGATACATTGAATATGAATATGATCCTCAAGAGCTTATTTCGCACCTAGAAAGGTATCGTTAAACCATGGGCCCTAAAACCTAACCCTTAAATCCTAAACCCTTAACCTTAAACCCTAAAACCTAAATCTTTGCCTTAAACCCTAAACCCTAAACCCTCAACCATAAACCCTAAACCCTTAACCTTAAACCCTGATCCCTAAACCCTAATCCATGAGCCCTAAACATTTATTTTTGTACATAAAATCATGCCACAAAAAATTATACCCTATAACACTTTAAAACACGAGTGTGTTATAGCGTGCCTACATTTTATCTTTTTGGGTTTGAAATTCCCAATCCATAGGCTTGGATTTGCATTGGATTACCACACCAAAGGTTTGGACTGTTTATGCGTGTTTAAAACCGTGTTTGAAAAAAATCATCAAAATTTAACATGTGCACCCCAATATCTCATGCATTAACACATAATATTCAAAAATAAAGTTCTACTACGATGTCAAGCTTGGTTTTACCTTGATGATGATATAATTCTTTCTAAAATCTGATTATTTTAAGGCTTTCATCCATATTTTCTTTTACTAGTGTCTTGTTTTCTTGCAAAAACCTATGCATACATTTTGGTGCACAATTTACGATTTTTCATCCAAATAAAAGAAAATTACTTTTTCTAAACTCCGTTCTACACGCACTCAATTTTTTTCTAAAAAATGACTTTTTTTCTCAAAGTTATGGGGGTGCACACACAAATATTTCATTTTCAGGATATGTGCAGTTTGAAAATTAATAAAAAATTATACACTCATCCAAAACTTATGAAAAATTAATGAGACCTTGTACATGGTCTTAACTACCTTTCTACAAAAAGGATTTGAAAAACAATATAGAAGCTGAAAAAATGGGGGGGGGCGCGTACACACAATAGGTTCTTATATTTTTGACACAAAAATAAAAAAACTTTGTGTGCGCACCACATTTGACCCTCTTAATCTTAACCATTTAAAAAAAAAAGTAGTTTATAAACTAGATTACAAGATCTACGGTACTTATTCTTATCACTTTCTCAAATTTTGAGCATAAGCATGCCGAATTATTCGATGAAGTTCATGTTTCTCTGATTTTAGGAAAAAGGTGTCCCTTTTTTACCCCCTTTTTTTCCCCAATCTTTGTACACTTACCCTCCTGTAGATGGCTCAAAGGAGCTTGATAAGATCTATTAGATGTTTGTAAAGGTAGAATGATGGTTTATACTAGGATCTGGATATTAGAAAGGCAATCGAGAATTGAAAGCAAGTCTAAGAGACAAAAATCGTGGGTGATTGGGAAAATTGTTGGCAATTACGGGAATCTTTGGCAATTAAATTAATCGCTAGCGATTTACTAGTTAGTTCTAACAGTTGATAAAACAAAGTTGAAACAATTGATTAAGCTATGAATTTTGATGAAAACATAGCCTTAAAAGTATATGAATGATGTCTAAATGAAAGTTTACCTATAATCAAATAACTAGTGCCTATAATAGTAAAAGAAAGATAGGTTACCTTACACGATGGACCAGTTGAACGGATTGATGAAAGAAGATGGTTGAATGTTGAAAACACGCAATTCAATGATGGATTTGATGTTCTTTGGACAATATGGCATTGAAGAGAGTTGATATGAAGTGCCTGGATGTTTGAGACGTTAGAATTGAGACAAAATGCACCTACAAAGTGTGAGAATCCGTTTTGGAAAGGAGGTGTGAATGCTTGTATTTATATATCGTTGGCGTCAATCCGGAAAATCACCGGTAATTGCGGAAGATCTTAGTTTAGTTAAGAAAACAAGTGATTTTCTTCTATTTGAGCAAGATATGATAGCCTTGAGGTTGTTAAGGTGGTGGCGTGGGTAAATTTGGTTAGGATAGGAGGAGTTAGTCTTTTTAGAAGGTTTAATTAGTTAGTGTTTTTGGAAGGTTTAGTTAATTAGGAGTAAGTTAGTGTTTTTAGAAGGTGTAGTTAATTAGGAGTAAGTGTGTGTGTTTTTAGGGAGGTGGTTAATGAGGTGTCATAGTGAGGTGTCCTAGTTAACGTAGCGAGGTGTAAAGGGGGATTATTTTAATTAATTAAATAATTTAGATGTGAGGGTGTGCGATTAATTAATTAAATAAAGATGATTTAAGAGGGCATAATGTCATAAATGTGTCATTTTTGGCTTTGTGAGTGTGTCCGAGTCTAGGGATGCAGATTTTGGTGTCTACATTTGCCCCTTTTTGTCTGGAAAATTTTGACAATTCACTAGACAAAAATGATAAAAAAGGATTGTGTTGATATGGGTGAGTTTATTGTAGCGCTTGATGCGGTGAACACCAGTGTGCTTTTGTATTCTACAAAAGGGCTTGCCTCAATTAGAGAGGATGCAAAGAAAAATTATGGTGAATCAATTGTTAGGGTGGCCAAAGGGCTTGACACCTACGGACGTATGATCCTTACTAGGTAAAATTGTTGAGCGGGAAAACCAAGTGATGGGGGCTAAGGGCTCATCTCCCATAGACATATGGTAAATATTGATGTTGTTTTGATAAGGAATCTTGAGGGCTAATACCCTTTTAGGAGCATGACACACTTGTGTGGAGGGTAAAATGTCATGTTTTTTAGCAATATAGGCATAGATGACCAAAATAAGGCAATTATCTAATAAGTGATTAGGGCAATCACTAGCGATTGAGGTCATGGAAATTTTGGGGTATAAATACCCAAATGGATTGTTTATTTATCAAATTTCATTGTATATACGATAGTGACCTTGTCAGAGCGGGTGAAAAACATGTCTTGCAAGCAAAAGTTGACAAAATGGCCTCCTCAAGCCGCAAATAGAAGCTCGTCCTTGTTGAGGTAAGCTCTAAATTGTGTTTTTGTTTTGTTTTTCATATATTTTAGGGATTTTTAGGGTTTTATATGGATTTAGATGGATTTAGGGCCGTATCGAGGTGCATGGATGCCTTATGGAAATATTACAGGAATCACTAGTGATTCCTTCAACCGCTAACGATTGAGGTGAATCGCTAGTGATTCACTTGTAATTTAAATGGTTGGTGTTTTGAGTAAGAAAATGTGTTTTGTAAAAGAATTATTTAACTTTATTGAATGTCTGAGGCAACATTATACATGTTTGAATATTAGTTTTGTGTTTTGTGAGGATATTTTTCATTTGCAAATTATTATTTTTCAGAATTTTTACATTGTTATTAATGTTCACTTTTGTGTGTGTATTTTGCAAGTGGATGTTCAGTTGACTATTCAAGACCGCATCCCCTTGATGTTAGACAAGGTTAGACAAGATTTTTCTAATTATTACTGGGACTATTTAGAGGTTATGGGATTTGGTGGGATGAGGTTTTACAAGTGGATACATAAGTGCCGTAGCTTGATACTTGCATTGCTAGAGATGGAATCCTTCCACCAACACTTTTTGGATGCCCACAAGGGAGATGCCCATCACCCTGGAGGATGTCCATTTATCACCAGATTGTAAGTTAGGGGGAGCCTATTTATTGTATTTTAGATGCAAAGAGAGGAGATACCATGAAGTGATTGTATGGAGGTAAGGCTCAAGGTTTGAGATATTCCTCGAGAGCTTTCAATTATCATGTGTTATATGAGTTTGAGCAGGGTTCCCCCAAATGACTATGTTGATATTGGCTATTTCATGTTTTGTACTGTCAAATTAAGGAGGTGGGAGATTGCCATGGATGATGACGAGGGTAGTTGTGGAGATGATGAAGCACCATACAGTCTTTGAGTGGGCTCCTATGTTTATAAAATAGATATACAAAGAGTTGTGGGCTTGGACAACCCACAAGCACAATGCGATTGACGTCAAATTTTTTTGCAGTGTTGGACTCATGAGCACATCACCATTTCTTGTTCATTTGGATTGCCTAGTCTTATTGATGTGAGGCACCTAGGATTCATGAGATGGAGTGTGAGTCTTGGTAGAGTGAGGAAGGCCAAGGGGACTACCTATTATAGAGACCTGATATCTAGATTACAAGTTGGTGACGTGATTTGACAAATGTATGTGTATTTTTATGATTGGCCAAATTTTTCTAGAGATTTATTGTATTTAGAGGACACATGGGTTTGGGGTTGTAAATCGGAGGAGAGGATGAGTTGATACACTTTATTCGGGTGATGAGATAGTTTGGGTTGGTTCAGGATATACCTGAGGATCCAGTTATGTATAGGCGGGAGGATGGGGATACGATACCCCATAGGTAGTTGTGATGAGTGCCAACACCCATTGTTGAGAAACTAGGTGTGATGGGTCCGGATGAGGATGATCATGTGGTTTCGATCGATGATTCGAGGTCACCCTAGATGTTTTCTTGGTGGTCTCATTTATTGAGGAGTTTTGAGAGGACGAGGGCAATGGAGAGGGAAGCTCGATCAGTTAGATGAGTGTGGGCTCGAGAAGAGGGAGGAGCTGAGGAGGGTGGTGAGGCTGATGAGGAGAGGGTTGAGCCTGATGTTGTTATAGCTCTAGATATTGCTACATTGACGACCGAGAAGGCCGTAGTGGAGACAGAGAGAGATGTCGCTATGAGAGAGTGAGATGATTTAGTGGGAGTGTGAGACACTCTTATTAGAGAGATATGGCTTGATCATAGAGCATGTTGGGCTCCAAACACAGCTTGTATAGGTCTCCTCTAATAGGGACTAGTATAAGATTCGAGAGATACTTTCGGAAGGCCTTAGGGATCATAGGGCCTTTTATTTCTGGCATAGAGTTATCGACATTGGTTAGACAAAGAGGGGCATTTGTAGGACCTTTTGGTATGATTGTGGTGTCCCATTATGAGGTTGTGAGAGTGGAGAGGGACTATTATGTGGATATGATAATCAGGAACTACCTCGACACCACTTTGTATGTTGATCATATAGCTACCCAAGGGGGTGCCATAGTAGCGGTCGAGGCCCGGTGACAGGCTGCAGGAATGTGGGGCTCCCATCTTGGAGACCGCGAGAGGGGATGATAGTGCAAGAGGAAATCTTGATCCTAGTTTGATGGATTTTATAATTTTATTTTAGGCTCATATAAGCCCTTTTTCCTATGTAGGACATTATTTTGGTTGTATAGAAAATGGAATTTGATATATGTATATATATATATATATATATATATATATATATACACACACACACACACACATGATGGTAATGATTTTAGTTCTTGTATTTCTAGGCATAGAGAAGCCCCCGATGTGATGAGTATATTTTTTTTTGTATATGATGATGACTATGATTCTTGTGATTGCTATAATGTTTATGATGTTCTTTTTATGCATATGTTGTATGAAATATGTGTTGGATATGATTATGTTTATGTTTTTTATTATAAGTCTTGATGTGTGATTATCTTTTTAGGAGATGTGACCTAACCTTAATATATCATATTAAAATGTGATTAAACAAAATGAAGTAAAAGTGGAAAGAATGCCCCATTGAATAACATATGTGTAATGGGTTTTGATAATGCTTGCACTTGTAACCTTTCAAAATGTTAAATGAGACTATCAATGGACAGTTCATACTAATCATGGTGGACTTTGGAAAATGCATGTCTTTGTGGGGAAGAAAGGTTCTCCTTTTAACAAATTTAGAGGGAATTAAAGTTTAAGCATCAATACAAGAAGAAGGAGTTTCTAGCTTTCTTTTCTTGAGCCATTTCATGATACTCTATGTTCATCAAGTTCTATTTGGTCTTGTTGCCATTTGCAGGGTTGTTTCCTCTAAATTTAGTGCATGTGATGAAGTTTATAACTAGTGTGTGTGTAGGAATATGATTTCTTGCCTGTAACATTAGTTCTCCTACCTCAATTCTCACTTCCTTTTCCACTTTGAAAAAAGTCTTCCTAGCAAGAGATTACTAGCTTTTCCACAGTGGTCAATGAAGTGTCCTGTTGGATCCTTGGTCAAAAGGCCACCACATAAATCCACATTTTCTCATGTATGCACATACGAAAGCTGCACCGGTTAAGTAGAGGGACTTAGATTCCCAGAGCGTTGGAAATAAATCCACAAGTTTGTCCACCCGACAAATTTTCTTGCCAACATTTTTTTCCTTGCCGATAGAAAAACAACTAGTAAGCATATTTGTGCCTAACTTGAACCCAAAGATAGCCTTCCATTTACAAATGCACTATGGCTCAAACTTCAAATAAGTTATAGAGAAGGGAAGTCAAATAAAAAAGTGCCTCATTACAAAGGGAACACTCAAACTGGTTGTCAAAGAAAAACATGAAGCAAAATCCTTAGATGAACTAAAGTTCTTCAATAAAAACAAACATGTCATTGGTGACGGCATTCTGAGACTCAAAAGAGTCCAAACTATGCAGATTGGTCAGCTTTTAAAGCTCTCATAAGGACCTTATCCCAAGACACCCACTAAGCATACGTTCACGCCATTTAAAAAATCCCTATCTACCATCTGAAACAGTTAGATAATGTAAACATGGTGGAGTATCCAACCACGATGGTACCATACGCATAAAATCCTCTAAAACTCATTTGGTTCAAAGAGCATGAGTCACTGTGACTTCCACTTTGTGTTAAAGGGCACAAGACAAATATACGATTGAGACTATGCCATTACATAAAAGACCTCATAGAATAGGGAAAAATCACCATAGATTCTACCCCTGACTCAAGACAAGGTCCAAATGAGAAAATGGGTATATTCAAAGAGCCCTTTCCTAACCATGTAGATAAAAAAGAAAATAAAGCCAAATCACGAGAAAAAATCCAATCACTATAGGATTCTTTGCCTATGTTTACCCGCCAATTATAGCCCCTTGATTCCCTCATAGGATGTATCTGTTTGTTTTATGAACAAGTCAATAGTATTAGGATATTATAAAATATTTGTATAATAGGGACATGATGTTCTCGTTTGATCATACCAGATCCCCTACCTATCCCTCTAGGAAGGTCAGTACAATATAATAGAATAGTTAGAGAAGATTCCCACTAGGATATCAATCTTAGATCTCCTCAAAATATCTAATGCCCATAAAAACATACTTTATAGAACAATGTAGTGTTCGGGAGTCTCCACCAATGTAGATCCCACACACCTCCAAGCCATGATTGCACACCTTGACTCCAACAATCATATCACTTTTGATTGTGCTGCAATCCCTCGTAATGACCCAGAACACAACTTACCCTTATATCTAGAAGTAGTTGTTACCCATCACAAGATCAAGAGAGTACTTTTGGATGGTGGATCTGGTCTAAACATTTATACTTTAAATCTGGTTAAGTAGTTTAGGCCATTGAAGTAGATCCAGGGGGCCAAAGCTATTATAAGCACGACTTATGATAATGAGGAGCAAGAATTAGAGCACTATAGTAGTTCCATTGGAAGTAGGGCTGACTTGTCATGATACATGCTTCATGTCCTTAACTTGGACCTACCATACAACATGCTCTTAGAACACCCATAGATCCATGACATGCAGGCTATTCCTTTTACTTTATATCAATGTATCAAAATGTGCCATAAAGGAAAAATAATCACCATTCAAGGTGATTGAACCATTTACACATTGCGAGGAGCCTTACATAGTTTTTCTCATGCAGCTTATGAATTCCCTTTTGCATATATTGTTGTTCCTTTATGAAATGAGGCTATCAAGGAACATGTGGATCCAGATTCACTCACTCCTTGCAATCAAGACTTTCCTTCGTTGGTCAACCCTTTCACATCATGGGAGGAAATATCGGAAAAATATGGCCGGGCGAGCCATTCACTCTTGAACAAGCTTTATTAATATCAGATTTATCAGTGTCACCAAGGACACGTGGTAAACCCTAATTTAAGTTCAAAAGAACTTGGGAAGCACCATGGCTTCATGCCATTAGGCCACGCTTTATATGTCAAAGGCCTTTGTATGAAATACATCATGGGTTCTGATGGGTTTGGATATGGTATCAATGCAAAAGTTTGATTAGAAGCCATTCTTATCCCTCGCTTCAAATAAAAAAAAAAAAACATGATATTTGAATAAGACCTCACGAAAATACACCCTTTAAGATTGATTCCACCTCTTCCAAACGTGAGGATGACTCATCTCATCCCAATAGCGACATAAATTCCTAATGTAGCCTCTACGAGGATCTTTCCTCCACTAAATTATTCTCGATTTAGCTATCCTTACTTTATCTGGATCCAATACTCAAACCAATTTCCAAGTAACCCTTGTATATCCCAAACTTGTATATTGGAATCAAAATTTCATGTGCCCGATCAATTTCTTTGAGAATGATGAGGCATTTACATAATTTATGGGTCTCAAGGATTCTATTCGAGGTGGGGATCATAAGAAATGCTTTACAATTAAGCGAGACACTTGTGCATATTTTGGAGAAGAATCAAAGATGCGTGGATGCTTGAATAAGAAGGTCATAAAAAAGAGTAAGAATACTTCAGAGAAACCTTGTGTAAATAATAAACGCAAGTCTCATTGCGAATTTTTTTTGAAGCACTTGTAGACAAACAAAATGAAGAACCTATGGACCAAATGGTCTATTTGTTCAAGAATGATGATGAGATACCTAAGGAGGTTGACCATACTCTTCCCCTTGATCCTATGCGGATGGAAGATATCGCTAAGATTCTTGTGGAAGAAACCATTAGTGTCAACATTGGCTCAGAAGAGGAACCTAGAATGATAAAGCTGGGAGTTTCACTCTTAGCTCAGGAACATAAGGTTTTTATGGAGCTGTTAAGAGAATATGAAGATATATTTGTATGGTCATAATGTGATATGCCTAGTTTAGACCCAAGGTGGTTGTGCATAACCTCATTGTGAACCCATTTACCAAACTCATCAAGCAGAATTTAAGAAAGATGCACCCTAAAATTTCACTCCTTGTCAGAGATGAACTTGAAAAGTTATTAGTGTTGATTTTATTAAACCCATTGACTATTCAAATTGGATATCTAACATAGTCTATGTTCGAAGAAACCTATTGGCGTAAAGTCTGCACCGACTTCCATGACATCAATAAGGCATGTCCCAAAGATGACTTCCCCTTGCCTAATATTGACATGATCGTTGATTCCACCGCCGGTTATGAAATGTTGTCCTTAATGGATGGTTTTTCAGGTTATAACCAAATCGGGATTACGTAGAGGAGGATCAGCATAAGAAAAATTTCATCACCACTAGGGAAAATTTTCTTACAAGGTCATGAATTTTAGACTCAAGAATACCAGGGGCCGCTTTATCGGCGTGTAATGAGAGTCATCTTCCATGACATGATGAATGAAATCATGGAGGATTACGTTGATGATATCTTAGCTAAGTCCAAAAGAAGAGGAGAGCACCTGAAGTCTTTGAGACATATTTTCAACATCTCTAGGATTACAAGGTTTGCTTGAAACCCAAGAAGTGTGTCTTTCATGTTTTTTCAGGAAAAATCCTAGGTTTCATTGTTTCACAAAGAGGAATAGAGGTAGATCCTGCCCGAGGTTACAACTATCACATAAATACCTCACCCTGACTCTCAAACAAGCGATAATTTTACAAGGAAAATTTAGGAAATCCACCATTTTATTTCACAACTTGTGGATAAATGCCACCCATTTACACATCTCCTCAAGAAGGATGTTGCATTCAACTAGGGACCAGATTGTCAAAAGGCATTTTCATTGCTTAAACAATACCTTGTCAACCCACCCATACTCATGCCACCTACCCTAAGCGAACCTCTCCTCTTGTACACCTCAACTACCCAATTTTCTATTGGTGAACTTCTTGCCCAATATGACCAAGACCATAGAGAAAAGGAAATTTATTATCTTAGCCGGACCTTGATTTCCTACAAACCGAATTGAATTACCATGATTGAAAAGGCCTACTTAGCGATCGTTTTCACCTTCAGAAACTTTTCCATTATATCCTTAACAAAATAACCAAGAAAATATCCAAATTTTATCCTCTCAAATACCTTTTATCCAAAACCTCCCTTACATAATGAATGGCTAATTGGATCATTCTCCTAAGTGAATTTGACATTGAGTTTGTAAACTAGAAGTCCTTGAAAGGAAAAGTATTGGTAGATTAGTTGGCGAAACTCCTCTACTAGGAATGAAATATTTGTGTCGGACTGCCAAATGCATCCATGATGTATGTTAAAGATTATGTAGAATAGAAATTCCATTTTTATGGATCATTCACCTTCCACGGATAAGGGTCGGGGGTAGTACTCATCACTCCCATAGGTGAGGTTATTCGAGAGCATTCCGTTTTGGATTCCCTTGCACTAATAACATTATAGAGTATAAGGCACTCATTTCTGGCCTCAAATTGGCTATCACTTGGAATATCGGACATCTGCGAGTCATTGGGGACTCCAAACTCATTATTAAGCAAGTTAATGATGAGTATAAGATTAAAGATGAGAAACTTGTTCCATACAAGAAATTGGTGGAAACCTTGAAGGAGTATTTTACATAGATTGTCTTTGAGAAAAAACCAAGGTCACATAATTGATTAACGAGATGTTATGGCTATAATTAGGTCTCTCTTGTGCATTCCACCTCACAAAAACAAAATTCCTTTCTTTGTAGAGCATGTACAAATACCCACATACGACATGTCAGAATATTTTTTGGCATGTGAAATTATTAGTCCATTCCCCCTTGGTATGAACCTATATTTAGATACCTATAAGATGACCATTTCCTGGGACATTACCCATTTAGAGAAAAATCCCTTATCATGCGTATAGCCCATTATACCTATGAGGAGGCACCCTTTATTTTCGTAGCTACGACGGGAATGCTTCGTTGTTTGGATGTTATTGACTTAGTCCATGCTATTAGGGAAGTACACTGTGGTATTTGTGGAGCACATACTAGTGGTATGGTCTTGGCTAAGAAGCTCTAAAGGGTAGGTTATTATTGGCCTACCATGGAAGAAGACTATTGTAATTTCGTCAAGAAATGTGAGCTATGCCAAAAGTATGGGAACTTGATACATGCACCAGCATAGGCTTTGTAGCCTATTGCGACACCTTGACCATTTTCTAAATGGGGCCTGGACCTCATAGGGAAGCTCCATCCTTCCTCTTTAGATGGCTAAACCCACATTACGAGTATTTTACTAAATGGGTAGAGGTTGTGCCTCTTACTTATGTCACTTTGATGCACAAATTTCTAAATTCATCATGAACCATATCATTTGCCGTTATGGTATCCCTTCCGCCATTGTCACTTTGATATTGGTAAATAATTCAAAAACAAAATGGTTAAGACATTGTGTCAACACTTCCATATTCAACTCAAGTGGTATACCTCCTATTACCCCAAGGTAATGGATAGGATGAAGCTACCAATAAAACCCTTGTACGAATCATGGAGAAAATGGTAAGTAAGACTGGTCGTAATTAGCACTTATAGATACATCCCACCCTCTAGACCTATCGAACCTCCATCCGCACTCCTACTAGTGTGACCCCATATTCCCTATTTTATGGCACTAAAGCCATCATACCCTTGGAAATGGAGCTTCCCTCCCTACGAATATCTCTCTGGGATTATCTTGATAAGGACAAAGACTATAGAGTAGCTCGGCTAGCAAAGCTAGAGTTGTTGGATGAAAAGCGTATAAGAGCGCTTAATCACCTCAAGGTATATCATAATAGAGTATCAAGAGGATATAACAAATGGATCATTCATTATGAATTTGATGTAGGTGATCTAGTGCTGAAATAAAATCAAAAGAACACCGTCAAAGAAAGAGAAAAGAAAGGTAATTTTGAGGCCAACTGGCTAGGGCCTTATGTAGTGGTTGCTAAATATGGGTCAAGAGCTTATAAAATAGCATATTTAGATGGTGAAGAGCTTCCACTGACCTATGAAATTCATACATCTCAAGTGGTTACTATGCTTAAGTATGGTGCAAATATTATAAAATACCTAAAAAATAGAAAAAATGAAAAAAGCAAAACGTGAAAAATTTGAGGAAAAAAAAAGAAAAACAGGTCATCCATGTGTTAAAACCATGCAATTGTGGCGTAGTGGGTAGGTCTTTGGGTGAAAAGCGGTTTCGGTGCTCAAGGAAGGTTCATCGGTCACAAGTTACTCTTGCGTCGGAGACAGGTAACTCTCACCACTTTCTAGGAATAACTTCCTTTTCTAGGTCTAAGAACCCTATTGAATATATCTTCACCAAGCCATGATCGGCTTATTTTCTCTTATATCTGTGTGAAGGATGTGCCTTTGTATATTCCCATCTAACATTGGGGCACCTTCACATTCCACTTTCTCATACATATGCGTGTGGAATTCTTCCCTTTCTATATTCCCACATCACGCTGGAGGCATCCATGCTTCTTTGTCCTTATACATTGCTTTCAAAACACGACCTTAGAAAATACAAAAACATTTAGAAAAGGATACACAAAAATCTAAACATTTTGAAAATCCCCCTTAGAGCAAAGCTACACCACCTTCATAACATTATCTTAGGAAATCCACGAAAACAACGTAAAATGAGCTTTGGAAAACTTATCTTCAAGATAACTTAAAAAATTACAAAATATATCAATTTTGTCTTGCAAAATCAAGGTAGTGATTAAATTTCTTTTAGTTGTTGGTTTGTATAGTTTTGTATGTGTATATTTGTTTAGTTTTGTTAACATTTTCTTGTGTGTTTTTTTACTGCACCTATGTTTGTTATCACATCTATCATTCATCACATATAATGTCATCAAATACATCATGTATACTAAGCTAATCATCAATGGGGGCAAGAGGGTTGTGCATGATCACAAATCTATGCCCCCTACATCAATATCATCTAATATCATCCCAAATGATAGCGTATACCAAAATATCTCATGTACAAAACATAGGATATCATCTAAACCACCCTTGGGCACTATTTTCCACCTAGCACTTATCTCTTCACCTTAGGGCATTTTTAGATATTTCCAGGTGCTTCTTGTCTTCTATTTTTATCTAGCGCCATGATTATTTTTAAATAATTAGTGTTGTTGGCTGTTTGTCTTCTCTTCGGGGCATTTTATTGCCACATGATGCCCATTCTCTTTTCCTTGGGGACTTTTCACGTGATTTTAGGTGACCTTCCATTTCCTAAATTCCTCTGACCAATCAAAAATTTAAAAATTATAAAATCATCTAAAAATCAAAAAACAAAAATTGTAAAACTTTGAAAATGGATTGAAATTGGTAAAAGCTCATTTGCGGCTGAAATTTGTGTCTGCATCGCATAACACTCAACTCATATCTTTATGACATTTTCACATGTTTTAAACAATGACTCACAGATCACCTAACTCTATAATCATTTACAAAAGCTCGTTTTTTACTTCGTATATGCCCGAGGCACTATCAACTTCATGGTATTGTTTCTCGTTGTGCACATTTCTTTTCCATTGGACCCAAGTGTCCTCCATCCTTTCTCTTGCATATAAAAATTTCTTGGGGCATCATTTTAAAATCTTTTTGTTTGTCAAAACATTTGGGACTGCAATTTGATAACAAAATATTTGTGCAACCGTCTTGAACGTTATTGGTTTGAGTGTGTGTGATTGTACTTATTTCTCTGTTAGGTGAGTTTGTTTACTTCTCGTATCGCATTACATGTTTGTGTGTTTGCGGATTTGCTATTTTAAGCGAGGGATGATTATTTTTATCTTGGATTTTCATTTCATTTTACGCTTCCGTTGTATGCTCACATTTTAATAAGGACTGATGATGTGGATTATAATAAAAATGATGATTACAAATTGTTTTTGTAAGCACTGGTTTGTGGATAGCTCAATATCCCATTTTCTTGTTGTTTTCTCATCTTATCTTCACACTTTTCTTTCTTATTTTCTCTTTTGATCATCGATCACCCCATTGACACTTTAGGGGCATCCCTTTAGCTAACTAATTTTTCTTCTACCCCTTCAAAAATTTTCATTTGCTTATGTTTGTCTACTTTCTTTGAAGTGACGTAGCTTATGTCACCCCAAAGAGGGGAAAATGTAGACACCTGTAGTTTGATCAAAGCACTATTATTCCTAATATTGTGCTAACTATCCCCCTCCTTGCAAATTGATGACACCTCGTTAATTAGGCTCCTCTAACTCATCGTTTACAACATTCTTTTGGTCGTATTTCTCCTATAAACCAACTAATGGGGTTAATATAGTCCCTTATTAGCTAAACCATCTTCTCATCCTCTTCTATACCACTTTTACTAACTTCCTAGACTATCAATCCATTTCATTGGATTGATTATACCTCTCTAAACAAGATTAACTATCCTAACCTAGTTTAACTAGTCCTAACCATGATTAACCTCTTCTAAACCTAGTCAAAACTTACTTTGAGTTACTAATCAACTTGTTGACTCCCTTTTAGTCCCATATGCACCAAAATTCCCCACTTTCCCAAATGGAAAACTATAAATAGCCCACTAGACCCCCTCTCATTTCTAAGAACTCTCCTTCTTCCTAACATAAACTATAACATTTTTCTTAGGGTTTAGAGCTTATTTAATTTGTTTATTGAGCTATTGCTTTTCCATTGCACTACACACACCAAGAATTGAGTAAATGGGAAGAACCATTTTCCTTGAAGCCATTAATGGTGAGTTCCCATTCTCATAATCGCACACCAATTGCTTAGAATCCTTACTAGGTTCATTTGTTAAAACTTCAAAGAATAGGGGATTACTAAATATGTTAGGTTGCTTGTTTCTTTCAAGTTTAATGTATGTAAAGTGACAAATCGTTGTTTATTTCTTATCGATGGTCCATTGACTAGTTTGTTAAAAGCCTTTTTGGTTTCTTTAGAGATTCTTACCCCATGTCCATGGTTTTGCAAATTTTCATTGAACACAGTGTATATGATATTTTTAAAGTGTTATTCTTTGTGGTTTCTAGGAATATAATATTCAACAAGTTAAACTCAATATGGAGCAAAACGCATTCTTGAAGTCGAAATATTAGTCTGTGTAATCTCTAGAAAAGCAATATTGGTTGATCATTTTTCTGAGATGGTGAAATGTACGGTCTTTGAAATTCCTTCATGACATTGAGCATATAATGTGATTGCATTGGATCCATGAAGGAGAACTCATGTGCATGATAAAACCCACTGCTTTGTGAAGACTAGTCTTGTTGCTCATAACCCTACACCAGGTAAGTCTTGAAGAATAATCAAATAGTTGTAAAAACATCATTTCCTTCTAGAAAAATGGTTTTGAAGTCATATCTAAGATGAGACATGGTAGGATGATGCTAAATATACGAAGGAGTATCTCTATGCATACAAAACTATATTTGATCTGATCTAATGCATGAGTTAAGAAGGGAATAATGATATTCTATTATTCCTTGCTTGTTGAAGATGACCTACAATTCTCAAATCTTCTTCCTCATGTTTGAAATCAGTCGAGACTAGATCCTTGAAATTTATAGCATCGGTCTTGATTATGATATAATATTTTCATATATGTGCATGCAAAAAATGTTGTGAATGGTTGAAGAGGAGCTTCAAGTTGTGACATATAGAATCAAATTTTTCTTGATGTGAAGAACACCTACAACCTTGGTTGACATAAGTATTTTACAAACTTTTTCTTGAATTATCCTTCAAACACGTAGTTACGGAATGTATTTTTAACTCAAACATCTAGTTCCCTTATAGGTGCTCAAACAAGGTTTGAGATCTACATTACTAGTGTTGGGGATTATGAAGAGGATTTAGAGCATAATATAGTATGTTGTAATTTTCCTAGTTTATAATGATGCCTTACACTTGACCCTTTATGTGTCTCGGACCTGCACACTTGCCAAATAGTAAGACAAGTCGGGTTGGTTGAAAATTAAAAATAATTTTTGGGTGGAAAGAAGGTCTTGTTAGAGAAATCAAAAGATTATGGATTTTAAAATCCCTATTCTCATCATGTGTTTCAAAGAATGCTGGATTGTACTGAAAAATCATAACCTATACCTATAATCTCGAGTTAGCAACAATCATTGCAATTTTGGCGAGTTTCATTTGAAGTGTTTTTCATCTCCTTGTACGTATGGTTAAGTGATTTATTTGAAGTGTCATTGGAATTGAAGGTAAAAGGTCATGTTGATTAGTTTATTCTTGTTTATAAAATCTCATTTTGAGTATGAATTTTTTTTTGATGTATGTAAGAGCTCAGATTATAAGGAGAAGAGATCTAATTATGTATTTAAATAAGTAAAATCAGAAGTTATGTATGAATATTTATGAGATAATATAGGATCACTATATTTTTTTAAGAAAATTTGTCAAGTGAGTGATCAAAATTTAGAATTAAGTTTAAGTTGGATCTTAGAAAATCTGAAAGTGGGTGATTTCATGCAAGTTGTAGCTTACACAATGGTCAAGTAGGTGCTTGATCTCATAATGAAGTTAATGCTTCATGTTGATTTGGTGGTCATTTTTTTTTTTAACCTTTGTAAGCATAGTACATTGGTTAAGTGGATTTTCTCTGTCTTGTGTTTCTCACTTAAAATTCTATCTATCCATGTGATTTTTTTTGTTGACTTCATGTGAATTGTATAGTTGATTCTTCCATATTAAGTTAAAACAAATTTATTGGTTTTGGATTGAAGATGATTCACCCCTATAAATTTCCTAATTTCTAATAATTGGTATCAGATCCTGGTCCTTGTTTAGTGAGTTTAACAACTCAAAGGAGATCCAAATAATGAAAGCATTGCAATAAATCAATCACAAAGTGGTTTATTTACATCTAAAACACCCTTGTTAAATAGATCAAAATATGCTTTCTAGAGTGTTAGGAAAAAATATATCTCATGTCTCTAGGATTTTACATATATTACTTAGTAATCAATGGCTATTCCATTCCAACCACACCTCTAACTGATTTTGTAGGAAAGAAAGAAAGTGAAAACAATTCTAAAGCCATGAATGTAATCCTATGTGGGATGGTAGAGGTTGAATTCATAAAATTCATGCACTGTACCATAGCCAAAGAGATTTGGGAAAAATTTTAGACCATATATGAAGGAGATAATAAGGTAAAATTAGCCAAGTTATAGACCTACAAGAGCCAATTTGAGATCCTTAAAATGAAGGAAGGTGAAATAATTGCATCCTACCTGTAAAGGGTGGATGAAGTGATAAATATGATTAGAGGTTTAGGAGAAAAGATAGAGGAGGTTGTTGTTGTCCAAAAGGTATTGATATCCTTATCTTCTAAGTATGATTCTAAGGTGTCAACTATGGAAGAGGCCAAAGACCTAAGCACTCTTAAAATGGATGAAATTCATGATATTCTAATTGCTTATGAAATGAGAACCACTGAATCAAAATCAGCCAAGAAAGAAGCAACATTCAAGGAAAATAAGGAATCCCAATCAAAGAAGAACAAGGTTGAATCTGACATGAGAGGATGATGAGAAAATTGAAGCCATGTTTCTTAGGAGGTTAAAAATAGGTCGGGAAAGTATAAGGTACACTGACCATTTAAGTGTTTCAACTATGGTCAATACGGTAATTTTGCATCCAAGTGTCCTAATAAAACAAGGGATATCTGCAGACACTTAAAATCGGTTACTCAATTTAGTGTCCCTCACGGATAACTTTCAGGGCATGTTTATGTCGCCACTATCCCCTTGGGATATTATCCAATTTGTGATTTAAACACCTATCTTAAATTTAATTCATCCCATTGTATCTTACCCATGAGTAATTAAATATTAAACATTTAATTACACCTCTCCCCAGGTATCCTAATCACCTATCTACCCCAAATTTATTCTATCTATGTATCACCCCTTTTTTTCCTCTTCCCCAAGCGGGATATTTTCCGTATTTGGGGTAATTCTCATATTTCTAGAAATCAATCATTTTGGCCATCTCGGGAGTCTATTCCGCGATCGGCGCCGACCCATACTGGTCGGCGCCGATTTTCTAGGAGGCGGCGCCGATTATAAAAGCAAGTCGAACTTCGGTTCTAGGGACGGAAAAAGACCGAAAAAGCAGAGACGCGCGCCACGAGCAGAGAGAGACGGATCGCGAAAGAGACACGAGGTTGTAAGAAAGATCTCTTAGCATCAAGGGTATCAAATGAGGGCAGATCCTGTCCGAATCAATCCCTGAGAGGAGCACCATTACTCTGCTTCCATCATATCAACATCGCACGTATCCATCGATCCTCTGGTGACTCTGTTCCAGTATCTTACCGACTTTCGTACATCCAACAAACGTCGACTATCTGTCCATCACTTTCCAATTTCCGAATCTTCTTGCCTTGTCACGATCAAGCCCGATCGCTTTCAATCGATGCCGATCTGTTTTAGTCGACGCCGATTCTTCATAGTCGACGCCGATCACATCAGTCGACGCCGATTCTACATAATCGATGCCGATCATCCTGCAGACAGGTAAAAAGGACACAGGTAACACAAATCCGGCTTTATTTTACAGTTTCTGTTTTACGTAGCTTTACATACATTGTTTAAATTCGGTTTCATTACTATAATCAGAAAATCTAGTCTTATATGTACATCTTTTATCATGTATGCTTCTCTACTTAATTGAAAACGTGGACTGACATCCACGAGGAAGCTTATCACTTCCCGGACCCGCTTCTCGGGCAGTCCACCCAAATATCTTTTAACGCCATCTTTTTCTGTCAAGCATTGGTGTCTTGCAGGTTACTCGGATCTATTGTGCGAATTGCTCGTGTGCGCCCATCTTATCTACATCAACCTCCTTATCCGTCTACATCTTCGGATCTTGTCCATCAGGTATCGATTTCATTGGAGTTTTTCCGGGTTTTTGTGTTTAGTTTGGTGCATTAACTTGGACAGTAACAAACGAAATCCTTGATCTACATTACAGCACGCCCATGGGACTTGAACAAAGTCCCTTATTGGTAAGTTCATTTCTTTTCTAGTTTTGAGCTTTGATTCTTTTTCTTCATTGATTTCTATCAGTTCTGCTTGAGCATTTCTTTTCGTCATTTCAATCTTGCTTTTTATGCGGAATCGTTATCTTGAAATTTTTCTATTTCCTTAGAATAGAAATTTTTCGTTTCATCATTATCTGGATACATCTTTCCGGATCTTGTTTGCTGTTTGCTTAACCTCTTCTTGCGGAGCACTTTGCTTGATCATGGGATTGTTCGAGGGGAAGAGCTCAACAACGCGCTTTTGAAGTCCACACACCTTGGAGAGCTAAATCTACAGGTATTTCTCTTTTACGGTGTTTTCTCCTTTTTAGGATTTCTTTGTTGGTTGTCTATCACATCCAAACATTTCAATTTTGGTGCTTAAAAGGAATTTAATCGCATTTGGGAAAAAAATTGTTTGACTTGTCTTCATCGAAATCAAACACTTCGTTTTTAAAGTGCTTAAAAAGAACCTTTTCTTTGTCATTGTTGTATGTTTCTCATCTAGTTTTAATTAAATTTGGAAAATTGATCAAAATCGGTAGTGACACTATTTGATTTTTATTTTCACCCTTGCACACAAAGCCAAAATCACTAGGTATAAAGCATTTAAACAAAAACTCCTTCACTGGCCTCGCCTACTTGGAAGTGATATCGAGAGGAAGAGCCTACGCGGTACTCGGTCGCGCTATAAATTCACGGAAGATTTCTGGTATATATTGGCAAAGCACCCGACTCCTTATCGCGGCGGTGTGTGAAGTGCGGGGTAGGCCCTATATCAAGCCACGTACCGGTCTTTTACTGAAGTGCCTTCGGGACTCCTCACCAAACATTCCCCAAACCATCCTTAGTTTGGCTATCTGAGTAGTTCCTGTTCTAAAAAGCCTTCCCTAATATTTTCTTTCTTAAAAGCATCAAAACTTAAAGGAGATAATCACTCTATTTGCTTGAATTATGCGTGCATTATTTAGGTCAATCTTCTTTTCTGCGTGTTTATGACGGTTATCACTCGGTTACAATCTAGAAGAATGGCTCAGCTGGCCCCTTCTTCTTCCGAGATTACCACTAGTGTGGATGTTTCGGCACCCCCCAAACCTTCCTCGGGACCGCTGTTAGTTGGTTCCCCATCCTGGTCATATAATCCTTTCCATCAAGCCAAGGCAACCCCATCACGTCCAGCTTCCCCTAGTCCTTCAGAAATATCATCTGACTCAGAGTATGTTCCTCGCGGGGATCCTGAATTTCAGGCTTTCCTCGATCGCAATCCGATAGCCCTCATGGACTACCTAGTACACAAGTCTATTCAAATATCTGATCAAGGACCACCAATCCAGCAAGTGTACGATTATCCTCGTGGACCATCCCAGGCCTTTGGAGAACAGTTTGCATCATCTCTCTCGCCTCGAGCCATGGAGAAGGGCGACGCCCCTGTGCCCCCCTTTTCTCTTCCACCGACCATATCGACTAGTTCTCAAATAGTCTTACCTATTCCTAACACTGCAGTTACCTCGAATATTCCACAACCTACTTCTGAGAGGTCCTCTGCCCTGGCTATAATGAATGCATCTGCGCACCCGCATATTGCTGTTAATTCATCTATGCCCTCCATCGTGTCCCAAGGTCAGTACCCCTTTATGAGCCAACCCCCTCCGAATAGTCAGTTGGTTCCTGCTTCTCGTCCTCCAGTGGGTCTTTCTTCCAATGTTCCAGCAACAGTGACCTTCGCCCATCCTCTAGCATCGGCACCCTTAATGCCTAATCCGGCAGTAGAAAGCCTCTTTCAGGTCTTGTTCCCCAATATGTCCAATCAAACCGGCACTCATGTTCCTCAATCTGTCCCGATTCAATCAACAAGCATAGGAGTCCACCAATCACAGGCTCCATCCGTCATCCAACCTTCATTTTCTCAACCACTTATTATCTCACAACCTGCCTATACACAGGCTCCTTCACAGCAAATACCCCACCGGGCATCACCCAGAATGCCTGGTTATTCCTCTTATCATCCTATCAATCAACAGATGAATCCCCCATTGACACCTCAACAACATCCACCATTTGCTTCTTATGTAGGACATGCCAGTGTGCCTCCTCCTCAATCTGACGTGGTTCAAATTCTTTTCAAGAAAATCGCAGACTTGGAAGCCTCCACAAAAGGGCTCGTCCTTCATACTCCTTTGAGGAAGTGTGTAATGAACCCATTCATCCTTTAGTGGCTTTTAAGCCTTATCCTCCCAATGGGAACTTCCTAAATTTTCAAAGTTTCATAGTCGGGAGGACCCTCAACAACATTTGCGAGCATTCAAACATGCTTGCTACCTCATAGTCGAGGATCGGGAGCTTATGCTCCGTACCTTTCTCCTATGTCTCTAGCGAGTCTGCTTTAGCTGAAAGTACAATAACATTCCTCAACATTCCTTGTTTTCTTTCTCTCAATTGGCCCGAGATGTTTGTTGAAAACTTTTCAATAAATATCGTGCATAAGATCTCGATTACAGATCTTTATAACATTCGTCAATTCGATGATGAGTCTATTGCAGACTTTGTCGCTCGTTGGAGAGGGATAATCAACCAATTGTCTTTCTCCCTTCCTCAATCCCAACAAATCGAGTTGTTTACTCGATCTTGTGCTAATCACATTTCTTCCACTTTAAGGATCCAAACTTTTCATACCTTTGAAGAAGCCTTTACGATGGCATGCAAACTTGAATCTCGCGCCATTGAACAAGGGAAGCTAAAACTTCGCTCTAAATCTAAACCCGATTTTTCTCGGTTTACCAAACCAAATTCTTCCCCTTCTAAAGACAAGAATCAGGGATCCACCAATGCCATCGTATTAAAAACATCACGAGCCGATACTACTTCTAATCAAACACCACGAAGAGACTCCTCCTCTTCTCGAAAAGGGACTTCATCATCTCGATCCTTCGCTCCATTGGGGGAATCATATGCCTCTATCTTAGAGAAAATGTTGGAAGTTCGCATGGTCGAACTTCCCCCTATTAGGAATATCGATGAAAGCCAAGAACGTCCATTCTGGTATAGAGAAAATGATTTCTGTCATTATCATAGAACCAAAGGTCATGACATCGAACGATGTCAGACTTTCAAAAATCTTGTCCAGAAATTCATTGATAAAGGCGAGCTCATTCTGGATAACCCAAATGCTCCCCCAAATCAGGCAATGGATGTTTTTAAACAACCCTTTCCTAATCATTCCCCGAACCATAATGCTTCAGAGTCTCAAAAACCAAACACTCATACTATCAACTTCATCTCTACTGAAGAATCTTCTTCTGAAACCAAGCCATCTGCGAATACATCAACCGAATCAGAACCTCCTTCCACTTCGCCAATCACTGAAATTCCACCATCTTCCGATAGCCCGTCTTTGAATATTCCTACATTGCTAGATACGGGTTCATCTCTCTCCACTCCTTTGTCTAACCTTCCATCCATACCCGAGACAGTGTCATCCTCATCTGTCTCATCATCGAACATTCTTTGATGCTCAACACAATTACATCCCTTCGAGTTTCCACTACAGATACATCTACTTCTGTTGCTCCCATTCTCACTGCAACTATGCCCCTGGTGAACGTACCTATAATTGTGCCAACTCCGACGGAAGCGTCTTCGATTTTGACTCTTCCTGTCTCTTTTCCAACAATAGTTCCACCCATAATTACTGCACCAGAAGTAGTCCTTCGCAAAGGCGCTTCTTCATCACTCACTTCTTCCACCACTAGTGCTGCTTCGCCCATAAAGGAAAATCAAGAGAAGTAGCACCAACACCTATACGCTCGATTCCTGAATTTAAACCAAGACAACCAAAATCTAACATTGCGCCATCAGTACCTCCCCACTTGCTTCCTCCGAAAAGGTTACAATCACCTTATGCCGTTGAAGTTGTCACCATCCTGAAAAGGAAAGCCCATATTTCGAACCATCAAGACCCTTGGTGCTTTCCCAAAAAATCTCTCTACGCCCCATAAAATATTGGATTTATCCGCTGAGAAGGCATCTTCTTCTACACACTTATCAAAACCATCATCTTCTTCTACAACACATTCTTCACCAACACCCCGAAAAGCGGATTTACCTACTAACAAGACGCCACCTCTTCTATCAGGATCATCATCTTCATTACCAAAAGCCAGGGCGCCCTATGTCCCTCCGATTACACCTACTTTGGGAGCTTCTTCCTCATCTAAATCGACATTATCTAAATCATCAGTAAATTCGACCAAGCAACCTCCTTTATCTTTGAAGACCACAACACTTGTCACATCTCCATCATCTTCAAAATCTATTTTAGGGGCTCCTCCTCCACCAAAATCAATCATGTCTCACTTACTTCCATCTCAAGTGCCCAAGACTGCTCCCCCAAGCGTCCAAAAGAATAAGATGATCCCTAAAAAGACTGTCAAACCTAACATGCAGGTTCTTTTGCCTCGGCAGTCTGTTAAGGCAAAAGAGGCACCTTCACCACCTCTATCCTCATCTTCATCTACCGGGTTTTACACCGAAATCCTTCGCCAACTTATCCAATCTTCATCCATATCCCTTCCTCCGATTAAACCCTATAACCCTAAAGGAGTTAAACCTACCTGGTTTAACTCTGATCTAATTTGCGCTTACCACCGTACCCCGGGTCATGATACTGAGGAATGTAAAGCTCTTCAAGCTGTTGTCAACAACCTTTTGGAAGAAAGTGATCTTTTGCTGGAGGAGGAGAAACAAGTATCTCCTGTCATCTTAGCTCCATCTGAGCCCCAACGATCCACTCAGACCTCTAGTGATTCCACTCCAATTGACCTTCCACCTTCTCAAATTGATACAATCCATATTGCCACTAGAACCCAACACTATGATAATCCATCTTCCTCTACAGCATCTCGACCACGGGTTATCATTTCTGCAGCCCCTGAAGGAGTTCCTTCTTCCTCATTAGCCCCACGACATCGGGTCTCTATTCGTGCTGCCCCTCGGGCTCAAATTCCCGTGTCAGTTGAGGAGAGTGTTATGAAACAACTCACTCAGGCTCCGGTCAAAATGTCTCTTTTTGACCTCATCCAATCCTCTCCACAACATCGCCAGGCTCTGATTGATAGTCTGCGTCGCATCGTAGTAAATTCAGATGAGCCCCAGCCCTACGAGTTGGTTGTCGGATTGAATAGACCATCAACCGCCATTTCTTTTGAAGATTCGGAAGTTCCTCCTCTTTCTTCAGAGGATTTGGAGGCTCCCCTCTTTATCACAGTCCAAATCGACAACACCACGTTAAAACGCGTTATGATCGACAGTGGAGCTGCACTCAACGTCATCTCCTCGCACACATTTGAGCAACTTAAATTACCAAAAAACGTAGTGTCACCCCCGCCTTTCGCCCTTCGATCATTTAACGATCAGTTAGCAGTTACTTTAGGAACTGTGGTCTTACCCATTCGAGTAGGTAAGAAGCTGCTTCATGAACTCTTCTACATTGTCGAAGGAAAATTCCACTATAATGTGATCCTTGGACGCTCCTGGATTCGCGCAATGCATTGTGTCCCATCCACCCTCCATCGATGCTTAAAATATCAATATGAGGGCAAAGTATATACTCATCCAGGAGATCCTTTTCCTTCCGCACAATGCGACATGACCACAAGGTCTGCCCTCTAAAAGAAAATACTTCTTCCACTGATGGGGCCTCATCTTCTTCCATACCTACAACCAAACTACCGGATTTACAAAATCTAGAAGAGACATTGTAGCGTTTCTCACTGGGAGAGCTTCCTCTCTTTTCTTTCGACGCCCATCTCAATCCTAGTGAGTATGGTAGACCGGACAAACAACCTGAGTATCAACCAGGTCTCGGTCGCATCGTCACCATTGGTCTGCCCAATCAACAGACTAATTTCATCTATGGTGGTCTTGATATGCCTCATTATCGCCTAGATTCTCCTCCTAGGACCAAACCTTACTTAACAGGGTTCGATTATCTACAAAATCCCACGTTTGCAAAAACTTATCTATATCGATGCGCGTGGAAGGGTTTTGGTCTAGGAAAATATGAGCAAGGTGTGCATGACCTCACATCCATTCCCACTCTCATGCCACATCAAAAATTTGGTTTAGGATTTAAACCTCTTTCAAAAGCCACCGTCACTATTCTCGATGAGCCTCTTCCTATTGAGGAACCATCTTCTCCCGCTAAGTCAGAAGCATCACTCGATGTGGACGACGACATTTCCATCCCACCTAACTTTTTTTTTTTTTTGATCAATACCATTTCCTTAGGGCCGCTAGCCTATACGACTAGCAACCGGTCCGCTTCCATACCGTTAATCTTCCCTGAGATAGTTGGAGATGACTCTCCTACTATCAACACTATCCACTGTGCGGATGATGATTCTGTCCTCACCTATCTGGGGGCAGAGGATTCATATCTTCCCAAGACTATTCCTTCTGACACGTCTACGCTTCTCAACGAAGCCACTGTCGACCTTAATATAGGGACTTCTGAAGACCCTCGCATCATTAAGGTCGGCCAATCCCTTAATCCACAGGAGTTAGGAGATTTTACCACTTTTCTTTCCAACCATCGTCAAGCCTTTGCTTGGTCATATGAGGATATGCCGGACTCGATCCCGATATTGTGGTCCACAATATCGTTACTCTTCCCAACATCAAACCGTTAAACGAAATTACGTAAAATGCACCCCGAGTAGCCCTTCTTGTTAAAGAAGAATTGCAGCACTTACTCTCGGCTAACTTCATCAACCCATCGATTATCCACAATGGGTTTCCAATGTAGTACCGATAACTAAGGCTCTCTTGGGAAAATTGAATTTGTACCGACTTAGGGATCTTAATCTTGCTTGTCAAAAGATGATTTTCCTCTACCTAATATCGACCAACTCGTGGATCTAGCGGGTCATGAGATGCTTTCTCTTATGGATGGTTTCTCTGGATATAATCAAATTCTCATCACACTAGAAGACCAACATAAGACTTCTTTCATCACTCCTTAGGGGACCTTCTGCTATCGCGTCATGCCTTTCGGTCTTAAGAACGAGAGCAACCTATCGGTGAGCAATGACCTACATCTTCCATGATCTCTTACACAAAAGCGTGGAAGATTACATTGACGATCTCTCGGTAAGTCAAACGTCGTCGGGATCATCTTTTCATCCTTGCACCTCTCTTTGAGAGGCTTATCACTCTGTCTTCGTCTAAATCCGGCTAAGTGCGTGTTTGGCATTCTCACTTTAGTAAACTTTTAGGTTTTATCATTTCCATCGGGGGTATTGAAGTGGACTCCACAAAGATAAAACTATCCTTGAGATGCCTCCCCTTCTAACTTAAAGCAACTCCCATGGTCTCAAGGACGTCTTTAATCGGTCGTCGTTTTATCTCACAATTATCGGACCGTTGTCGGCCTTTTCATCATCTCCTCCGTAAGAATGTTCATTTTGAATGGGATGAACATTGCCAAAAGGCCTTTGATGATCTCAAAGCTTATCTTCTTTCTCCACCTGTGCTTACACCTCCACGCGAGGGGGAGCCTTTCTATCTTTATATCTCTGTGACTGACCATGCTCTGGGAGCTATGATTTCGCATCGGGACACTTGTGGTAAAGAACAAGCTGTCTATTATATCAGTCGCACCCTCCATGAGTATGAAACACGTTATTCCGAAGCTGAAAAGCTGTGTTGTGCTCTCTTCTTCGCAACTTCTAAGCTTCGTCATTATCTCCTTAATCACAAAACTTACATTGTCACAAGTGTCAATCCACTCAAGACAATTCATGCAAAGCCTTATCACAATGATCGTATCACTCGTTGGCTCATGCTTATGACAGAATTTGACCTCGAGTTTATCCCACAAAAGTCTATCAAGGGTCAGGTTATTGCAGATCAATTAGTGATGCTCCTCTTAGGACACTCAAAACCCCCTTGCTCAATTCCCGATGAATATATCCAATAAATTGATTTTGGTCTATCTCCATTTAAGTAAAGCTCTTCTTTGATGGATCCAAATGCGCGAGGGGAGGTGCGGGTTTCGTGATGATTCCTCCTTGGAGTACGCCTATCCCGGTCGCACACAAATTAAACTTTGAGTGCACCAATAATATGGCTGAATACGAAGCTCTTGTCTTAGGTCTTCAAAATGCCATTAATCTCGGCGCTCGTCATATTGACATCTTTGGTGATTCTAAACTCATCGTTAATCAAGTCACGGGTGTCTATCAATGCAAGAATGATATCCTTCAAAAATATCGTGACATCGTTCTTGCCCAACTCCAATCTTTCGATAAATTCACTATCCAAGCTATTCCTCGCACTGCAAATCAATTCGCAGATACAATGGCTTCCTTAGCCTCACTTATCCCACCTTTCACCGAAGACTCGCGACTTTATGTGGTGCATACAACGATTAGATCAACCATCTCATCTTAGGCAACTAACTTCAATCCATCTTTGTCACTGACCCATACTCAGGATGAGTGGTATCAACAAATTGTTGATTATTTATCTCATTCGGTGCTTCCTCCAGATCTGACTTCCAATGGTAGAAGATCTTTTATCCAACGCGCTAATCGCTATACTATTCTAGGTGGGATTCTTTACAAACGCGGCTTTGATGGTATTTTGCTTCGGTGCCTCAAAACCCATGAATCATCTAAAGCCATCCAGGAGGTCCATGACGGTATCTGTGGTGGACATTTTAGTGGCTTGGCTGTGGCTAAATGCATCTTACGTTTGGGATATTATTGGCCTTCTCTTAATCAAGATTGTTGTGAATACACTAAGAAATGTATCAAGTGTCAACAACATTCCAATCTTACGCACATCCCTAGTCAAGCTTTGCGACCTACGGCGGATTTGTGGCCTTTTTCGCAATGGGGTCTTGATCTTATTGGTCTCATCAATCCCCGTTCTTCACAACGTCATCATTCTATCATTACTGCCACTGAGTACTTTACTAAGTGGGTGGAGGCTATCCCTCTTTCTTCAACAAAGGCTAAACCCATAGTTGATTTCGTCTATCAACACATCATTTGTCGCTTTGGCATTCCACACAAGCTCATCACAGATAATGGCAAGTCTTTCAAGAACATTGATTTGCAGAACCTCTGCAACGCTTTCAATATCAAACTCAGTTTTTCTTCTCCATACTATCCTCAAGCTAATGGTAGTGGGAATGAAGCTTCCAATAAAACTTTGCGTAATATCCTCGCAAAGGTAACTAGTATTTGGTAGGGATTGGCATTTACATATCCCTTTTGCTCTCTGGGCCTATCGGACTAGCATTCGTACTCCTACTGGTGCTACTCCCTTCTCTCTCGTCTATGGGTCTGAAGTTGTTCTTCCTTTGGAAGTCCAAATCCCATCTCTCCGTGTTTCTCTTAGAGAATTTGTCTCCGATGAGGACTATCGTCAAAATCATCTAGCACTGACTTGAATTAATAGATGAGCGGCATCTCAACACTCTTAAACATCATTAAGTCTATCTCGAGCGTATCAAACGTGCTTATATCAAGCATTTGTAGCACCGTGACTTCAAAATTGGGGATCTTGTTCTTAAAGAAAATCAAAATGTCACTACACTCGAAAGAAGTCAACGTGGTAAGTTTGCTCCCAACTGGATGGGCCCATACATTATCACTCATAAATATGGGTTTGGGGCTTATCGTCTATCTTCCATGGATGGTATACCTGAAGCGAAACCTCTTAATGCCTTGCATCTACGGCCCTTCTATTGTTAAAATTTATCTTACACAAGTCTAGTCGCAACACAGATCTTTCATCCATCTAAACAACCTTGATCATATACTTTCATGGTGATTCGAAACTATGTGGTTCTCCACCTATTGCCTCTTTTACCTTAAAATATGAGTATCGTGGCTCTACTCATTGCATGTTTCTTTTGGATATGTTCCTCCTCATGGTAGGAATACCTTAATCACCACTTCATCTGTCCCAAGTGCTTATCTTAATCGGATCTACTCGGGGCATGAGTGCATGTTCTTCTATGTTCTCTTCCCCTCCATCTGATCTATCTAGGTCTAAACTCAGCTTCTTCCAAAAAGATTTTCAAAAAAAAAAAAAAAAAAAAAAAAAAGAGAGAAGAGATGCTATCCAAAAAGATAGACTGATCCCTCGAAGGACAGCTATCCCTACATTATCAAATGAATCAAAAAGAAAAAATATAGACCATACCCTCGAAGGATGGCTATCATTGAAATTCAAAATACAGACCGCTCCCTTGAAGGACGGCTGTTTCTCAAAGATATATTCAAGGCTTCTTGCAATTAATCAGCCTTTCAGTCAGTTTATACACTTTTTAGCATCACTGAAAGACTTCCCGTATTGATCAGTCTTTCCATATCAAGCAAACTTCCCGCATTGATCAGTTTGCTTTTCTGCCAAAATCATGAAGCTGAGATTTAGGACCTTTTGTCGATCATATGGAGAATCCTATTTTCCCACTATGGACATGTATTCTGTCCCTTGTAAATTCCGACAAGATACTCACTTACTGCTTCCTTTTGTTTCCCCCTTAGATGCATTTTGCGGCTAGATAGTGTTAGGTTCATTTTAACCTCATATAGGGCCTTACATGCATGATATTGTGATTTCCTATCTAGATTCTCTCTATGGTCGGTTGGGAGTCCAACTTGTCGTTTTCTTTCTTATCCGGGTATATTTTCTTTATTCCTAGTCAAGATCGTTTTCATTACCTCCTTGGCTCTCATGCAAAAAGTATTCCCCATTATTCTTTGTTTTCATCTAGTCAAATTGACATTTCACATGTCAATCCAATCAAGATTTATCTTCTATCTAATTTCATCTTATCTATCAAAGCATCTATTATCAACACATCTATTTCTGGCTATTTATTTTCATCAAAATTAAATTAACATCTCAACCATGCCGAGTACATCAATCACATCTATCTATCTATCCATCAACATATCAAAATCCAAGTTACATTGCATCTATCTATCTCTATTTTCATCAAAATTATATCCACATATCTATATCCATCAAAACACATCTATTTCTATCCTCTATCAGTCCATATCTATCCAATCACATCTATTCATCATCTATCAGTCTATATCTATATCCATCATAATTACGCCACATCTATACATGTATATCAAAAGCATGAGAACAATTATATGACAAATAAAATGATGAATCTATATATACATGTGTGTCTGTACAACAAAAATGGGTGGCTTTCAATCAAGCCATCTATACAATGCCTTCCAATCGAGGCTACATCACTATACAGATACAAAATATATCAATCTCTATATCGTAAAGTCCGATGCATGGAGGACACTATCTCCTCCACCCTCCTCTGGACCAGGCTGTCTCTCCTGACCGCCGCCTATCGAGCTGGATGCACCTGCTGCTGGAGGTCTCGGCCCACCTCGGTCTCTCCCGGTGCTCCCTCCACCTGAGGCCCCGCTGAGCCATTGTAGCCATCGCGCTCTCCTCCTCACCCGTGCACAGAGGCACATCTCGGGGCATCTTTGCGCTAAGGCATCCTCATAGTATCTCACCTCAGCAAGGAGAGACTGATATGTGCTCAAGCTCACGGTACCAGGTGCTCGTAATGGTGCTGCTGGTGCTGCTGGGGCTGCTGGCGCTGCTGGTGGTGCTCCTCCTAGGGTCGTACCCTGCGTACCAGACTCCGACATGGTACCTGTCTCCCCATATTTGGCCCTGAGGGCCTCCCTATGTCGATAATAGCGATCCCTCTGCTGGATCGCTGTATCTCGCTCCTGGCGAGCGGTGTCTCTCTCCAAAATTAGGGCATCCCTCTCCTCTGTCAGAGCCCTGATCTCCTCAAGAGCTACCTGATGTGTCTGTGTCAGGGTGGCATGCTCTCCCTCCAGTCTATCCAGCATCGCAGCTATGTCATCCTCGTCGGCATCTATAGATGCCGGGAGATGTCGTGGAAGCTCTGTATCATACCATGCACGTAGCCCTCATCTACCCCTGCGTCATCATCGCTGTCTGTAGAGGGTGGGGCCTCTCTCAATGGATCTGCCGGGATCAAAATTGGCAGATCAGTCTCCCTGCTATCTCACCTATAAGGCGTGTAGGTGGTCGGCACTGTCTGCACTAGGCCGAACTGTCTCAATACCCGCATAAACGGGACTCGCTCCCACATATCAGGCCTGCGGCCCCTAACCACCCTGCTCCGTCTCAGTGCCACCAAGTGGGCATCCTGACCAGCCCATGTCGGAAATGCCCGATATGGCCTCCAGATGATGACGATCCGGTGTTGGCGTCTGGAAAGCTCATTTGTACCAGTCAGCCGATCTCCCTGTATCCCCACGGCCATGTCTGCCCGCCATCGCCGGAATCCATAATCAACACCTCCCACTGCTGCTGGCATCCAAGGAAGCCCGGATGGCCTGATCACTGCTATGTGCTCGTATGCCCAGCAATGGAGCACAAAACTGACATCTATACCTGTCCTCCGGCCTGTGGTGTACATCCATAGCTCATGGTATATCTGAGCTATCAGGGCATCAGCAAAGGCGAACACCTGCCTGAACTGCAGAATGTCGCAAACACAGTCTAATAGCAATAGTGGGAATCTCCCACCTCCTGAATCTGGAAGAGCAAAGTAGGATATAGCCATCGAATCGGCCACTATCAAGTGCACTCAGGGACTATCTCATGCATCTTTGTGAGGCTATCCTCACTGCCCCGGACACTATCTCTGAGTCATCTGCCCTGTCTCCGTATAATCGAACTAGGGCCCTCTGCTGCTGCTCTCGCGGTGTAATCTCGATAGGGTCCCCAGTGATCGGCAATCTCAGAATCCTGTATATGTCCTCATGGGTGATGGTCATCTCACCCGTCCTAAACCAAAAAGTGCACGTGTGGCTGTCCCACCGTCGCACTAGTGCCCGCATCAGCTCCACATCTCGCGGCACTCGTCTGTAGTATCTGAAGCCCCCGAGCCCGGCTAGCTCTAAATGACGCCAATCTGCCTCGGTCACATCTGGGAGAATAGTCTCCAGTAACTCGGGAATGGCATCCCTCATGTGTAGAGCCTCTCGTGCCTGCACCCACGACAGCAAGAACAATATTAGTCTCAAATCACAACATCCAAAACAACAACAAAAAAATTTCATCTATTCCAATCGGCGTCGATTTAATAAAATCGGCGCCGTTTGTTTCTAGTCGACGCCGATTAATAACAATCGACGCCGCTCGACCACCAATCGACGCCGATTATACCAATCGATGCCGACTGACTGGCCCGACAAAAATCGGCCCCTGGCCCCCCGAAAAAAAAAATCAAATAAAAAAAAAAAAAAAAGATAAACTAAGAACAACGAGGTTCTAGAAGAGCCACTTACCCCAGGTCGTGTCCTCCTGCGCTTCTGACCGCTCCCAGAGGCTTCCATGATGCTCAAATCAAAATTCTGACTCTCTCTGAATCAATCGTCACGATGAAAATAAATCGTTTACGTTTTCCGTTCGCATATTTATATGCGCTACTATTGGTCGACGCCGATTTTTTTGATCGACGCCGTTTATCTGGGTCGTCGCCGATTTCTATGATCGCCGCCGATTTTCCGTATCTATTTGCCATAGTGTTGATGCTTGGCTTGTTTGTCTATCTGATCATTATTGTGTGCTGAATATTGCCTTTCGGCACATCTTTCCGATATCATTGTCTATTTCGGGTTTGTTCCCTTTGCGTGGGACACTCGTACTTTTTGGCAGCTTAGAGTTAAACGGGTCTGTAGGCACTAACGTCGTCTGCTTTGCAGACCGTCTAGTGGTCCCTACCAATGTGTCTCTCTTTAGGTGCTGACTTTTTTGCAGTTCTCCTTACACTCATGGGTCTGTAGGCACTAACGTCGTCTCATGAGGAGACCGGCTAGTTTGCCCTACCAATGTGAGTTTCTTAGGTTGCTGCCTTTTTATTTATTTTTATGCGTCATCAATGATCAGATCTACTCCAGACATCCGACTGGGGCATCCTGCATTTTCATCTACCTCTTTCAAACTTGGGATCGTCTGTTCTATCACCCATCCCATCCCTAGTTTGAGGGGGATCACATCATCACTTGTTCTTCCCTTCTTCCATCTCTTTGTTTTTGTCTCATAACCTTGCTTATCGCAAGTTACTTGACAAAAAGGGGCAAAATGTAGACACTTAAAATCGGTTACTCAATTTAGTGTCCCTCACAGATAACCTGGGGCACGTTTATGTCGCCACTATCCCCTTGGGATATTATCCGATTTGTGATTTAAACACCTATCTTAAATTTAATTCACCCCATTGTATCTTACCCCTGAGTAATTAAATATTAAACGTTTAAATTACACCTCTTCCCATGTATCCCAATCACTTATCTACCCCAAATTTATTCTATCTATGTATCACCCCTATTTTTCCTCTTCCCCAAGCAGGATATTTTCCGTATTTGGGGTAATTCTCATCTTTCTAGAAATCAATCATTTTGGCCATCTCGGGAGTCTATTCCGCGATCGGCGCCGACCCATACGGTCGGCGCCGATTTTCTAGGAGCGGCGCCGATTATAAAAGCAAGTCCAGAACTCAGTTCTAGGGACGGAAAAAAGACGAAAAAAGACGAACGCACGCACGAACAGAGAGAGACAGATCGCGAAAGAGACACAGGTTGTAAGAAAGATCTCTTAGCATCAAGGGTATCAAATGAGGGCAGATCCTGTCGAATCAATCCCTGAGAGGAGCACCGTTACTCTGCTTCCATCATATCAACATCGCACGTATCCATCGATCCTCTGGTGACTCTGTTCCAGTATCTTACCGACTTTCGTACATCCAACAAACGTCGACTATCTGTCCATCACTTTCCAATTTCCGAATCTTCTTGCACTGTCCCTGATCAACTGATCTGCTTTCAATCGACGCCGATCTGTTTTAGTCGACGCCGATTCTTCATAGTCGTGACGCCCGATCACATCGATCGCGCCGATTCTACATAATCGATGCCGATCATCTGCGAGATAGGTAAAAGGACACGAGTAACACAAATCCGGCTTTATTTTACGAGTTTCACATTTTTACGTAGCTTCATCATCATTGTTTAAATCCGGTTTCATTACTATAATCAGAAAATCTAGTCTTATATGTACATCTTTTATCATGTATGCTTCTCTACTTAATTGAAAACGTGGTGACATCGTCGAGGAAGCTTATCGCTTCCAGGACCCACTTCTCGGGCGATCCACCCAAATATCTTTTAACGCCATCTTTTCTGTCTAGCATTGGTGTCTTGCGGAGTTACTTGGATCTATTGTGCGAATTGCTCGTGTGCGCTCGTCTTATCTACATCGACCTCCTTATCCGTCTACATCTTGGATCTTTCCATCAGTATCGATTTCATTGGAGTTTTTCAGGGTTTTTGTGTTTAGTTTGGTGCATTAACTTGGATAGGTAACAAGCGTGAAATCCTTGATCTACAATATCAACATGAACATGATGAATAAACTTCTTAGAAGAAAGAGAAGAAATTCAAGAAACATGAAGGTAAGAAGAAGTACTTCAAGAACAATAAGAATTTATATGCTCAAGAAAGATCAAATTCATAAAAATATAGTGAATCAAACAACTCTAAAAGTGAAGATTAAGGTACTCAATATGATACTCTATTCATTGTTGTGGAAGTAGTGGTGTAAGTGATTTAAAAGATAAAACTTGGTTTGAATATGACTACTCAAATGAGGAAGATGTTGGACTAAACCTTGAAGCTGAATTAATATGTTCTCTTGAAGAAATAAAAATAAAAGGAAAAATAATCAAAAGATGAAATCACTATTGAGATACTATGAAGAGCAGATCAACATTCATGAGAGAAGAATGAGCAAAAGGATCAAGAACATGAAGAAATGATCAAGGAACTTGAAGCACAAATAGGGATGATTGAAGCATCCTTCAAAGTCAAGGAAGAGGAGAACCTAAAACTCAAATCAGAATTGGAGCTGATACAAACTCAATTGGATCATACCTTAAAAAAATTCAAGGCCTATCAAAAAATTGAGAAAATCTAAAATGATCTAGATGAAATTCTAAGCAAGGAAAGATCTTTTAATGAAAAATCTGGTCTAGGATTTAAGGAGGAGGATAAATATGATGAACCATCATGTAAGAAGGAGATCAAGACAACTCAAGATGCACCTAAAGGAAGGAATGTTTATTTCAAGAATGTCAAGAAGAGATATAACTCAAGCAAGAAATCCCATGCAATAAGGTATGCTCACTCTTTCTATGGATATTGTTTTTCATGCAATATGTTTTATCACAAAGGTTCAAAGTGTATAAGACATGAAAAAGGTCATAGAATACATCTGAATTCTTATCATTTAAGATATAAAAAATGAGTTGACCTTCTACAACTATCAAAAGTATGGTCACATAGAAAATTTTTTCTACTAGAAACCTCCAAAGCAAGACAAGAGGGTGTACATAGTGAAATAAGATCCTACAAGGAAGAAGGAACAAGGTTTTATAGCCCAAACTTCTTTTAACTCTCAAAGTGAATAAATGGAGTGGTATATAGACAATGGATGCTCAATTCATATGACAAGAAACAAGAGAAAACTCATATCTTTAGAATAAAATGCTTCAGGAACAATGAGATTTGGTGATAATACATCATCTAGCATTGTAGGAAAGGGTACACTAAGCCTTGAAAATGGAAATATAATCACTCAAAATATTTTGTACGTAGAAGGTCTGAAACATAATCTCCTGAGTGTGAGTTAGATGTGCAAGAAAGGATACAATGTGGTGTTTCATGACAAAGGATGTGACATAAGGAAGAAAAAATTAGGTAAGGTGGTTGGAAAGGCTAAAATAACCAAGAACAATATGTATTTCCTAAAGGAGATCAACAAAGAAAAGTTCTTCAATAGAAAGGTAGATGAGATTTGGCTTTGGCACAGGAGATTAGGACATCTCAATTTTTAAAACCTTGTCAAAATCAGCTCCATGGGACATGTAAAAATATGTCTAAGATCACCAAACCAGCTGATAAACTTTGCAAAACATGTCTTCATGGAAAAAAACTAGAGAAGTTTCAAATCAAAAGAGTACTCTACTACAAGACCTCTAGAGCTTATTCATATTGATCTTGTAGGACCAACTAGAACTAAAAGAATTCAAGGAGAGAGATACTTCATGTTATTGATTGATGAATTCACAAGGATGACTTGGGTTTCCTTCCTTAAAGAGATTTCATAAGTAATACAAATGTTCAAGGAATTCAAAGAATTATAGGAGAAAGAGAATAATGTAAAAATCAAGATCTTGAGATCTGATAGAGGAGGAGAGTTTTGGTCAAATGAATTTTATTAGTTTGATGATACTCATAGGATAAGAAGACAATTATCAGATGTAAGGACACCCAAGAAAATGGGGTAGTAGAGAGTAATAACATGGCAATGCAAGAAATGGCAAGAACCATGTTGAATGAATCAAATGTCCAGATGGATATTGGAGAGAGGTAGTTAACACAAAATATACATCCTAAATAGATATCAAATCAGAATTAAAAGTAAGAAGACACCCTATGAGATTTGGAGAGGAATACTTGCAAGTGTAAAGCACCTAAGAGTGTTTGGAAGCAAATGTTTTATCAAAAGAGATGATGACAATCTTGGCAAGTTTGATTCAAGGTGTGATGAAGAAATTTTATTAGGATACTCAACTGTTAGTTTAACATATAGGTGCTACAATAAGAGATAAAAAATATAGTAGAGAGAACCAATGTCATAATTGATGAATCATATCCAAAGAAGACTACAACTCAGCGTAAGGAGACTCCACAAAGCAATGAAAATCAAGATGATGATGAAATTGTAGAAGTTGATCAAGAAGAAGAAGATGAAGATGAAGAAAGACTTGATACAAAATCCCCTTCAAGGTAGGTTAAAGGGATCATCCACCAAATTAGATCATAGGAAACAAGGAAGCAGGCATTCAAACAAGAAGAAGGTTGAAAAGTATCCAAAATCAAGAAAACATTGCTCTCTTGTCTAAGATAGAACCAAATAATTTTATGGAGGCTGACAAGGACCGAAATTGGATCAATGCAATGAACGAATAGTGGGACAAAATAGATAAAAATGAAACATGGGATATTTTATTATGATAAATAATAAGAACATCATTGGAACCAAGTGGGTGTTTAGAAACAAACTGAATGAAAAAGGTGAAGTTACAAGAAATAAGGAAAGGATGGTTTGCAAAGGATATGCTCAGGTTAAAGGAGTAGATTTTGATGAGACATTTTCTCTTGTGGCTAGGATGGAGGTGATTAGACACTTATTGGAATATACAACACATAAAGGATTCAAATTATATCAAATGGATGTAAAGTCAACATTTCTAAATGGGCACTTGAATGAGGAGGTCTACATTGAACAACCTGATGGATTTTCTCTCACTGAGGACAAGGATTATGTTTGTAGGTTGAAGAAGGCATTATATGGTCTCAAGCAAGCCCCTAGGGCTTGGTATAGTAGGTTGGAAAAGTACTTAGTTGATCAAGGATTTAGAAAAGGAGTAGCTGATAACAATCTATATATAAAAGAGGAAGAAGGCCATTTGTTTCTTGTTGTTGTCTATGTTGATGATATAATATTTGGAAGTGATAGTGATACTATGTCACATGGATTTTTAAAGGTCATGAAAAAGAGTTTTAAATGTCAATGCTTGGAGAAATTTCATTCTTCCTAGGATTGTAAATTAGTCAATCCAAAGAAGGTATCTTCATATCATAGAACAATACATCAAGGAGATGCTCAAGATATTTCAAATGGAAAATTACAAGTTAGTAATCACTCCAATGATTGTAGGATGAAAAATCAGCAAGGAAGACATCTCACCAAAGGTAAATTAGACCTCATATAGATCTATGATATGAAGCCTTTTTCTTTAACTGCATGTAGTTGGTTTGGTTGGAAGATTTAAAGAAGATCCCAGGAAATCCATCTTCAAGATGTCAAAATAATCTTCAGGTATCTCATGGGGACCATGGAATATGGACTTTGGTATCCAAGATGCAATGAGTTTCAAGGAAAATCTTTCACTGATACAAATTGGGTAGGCAACATTGATGACAAGAAGAACAAAACTAGTGGATCCTTCTTTGTAGGTAAGTTCCTTGTGTCTTGGTTGAGTAAGAAGCAGTCTCTTGTAGAACTTTCCACTTGTGAAGCTGAGTATGTAGCAGCAACCATATGTTTTACTCAAGTGATGTGGATGAAGAAACACTTGAAGACTATAAAATTGAAAATGAAGGTCCTATACCTCTATATTGTGATAGCATAAGTGTTATAAGTGTGTCCAAGAATCCAGTGCTACACTCTAAGACAAAACACATACCAATCAAGTACCATTTCTTGAGGGAGCAAGTGAATGAGAAAATAATTAAGCTTGAACATGTGTCAATAAAGGAAGAAGTAGCTAATATAATGACCAAAACTTTACCAAAAACAACTTTTGAGAAGTTAAGATACAAATTGGGGGAAATCCTAGCAATCAATAAACATTTTATATTATCAGGGAATCATCCAAAGTGCCATAGTAACTCCAAGAAGGCTCAAGATGTCTCTAGATAGGGAAGCTACTTCACTAGTTCAAAGCACAAGTTGAGAAGAAAAAAAAAGGCATATGCAAAGGATGAAAAGGTATAATTTAAAGAGAATAGGTTCAAAGGGGCCTTGAATCTTATTTATGAAGAAATTAATACATTTTTTTGAGTCCTATCGATAAAGGATAATTCTAATTCAAGGGGGAGATGTTATCACCGGATCACAACACACTCGATTTGATAGCATTTGTGATTGAGGCATTGATCGAGTGGTAACATGGAGTTATCTCAAGGTGTGAGACCTTGGAGTTTAGACAACTCTCCAGTGAAGGTTGGTTTCTCTTCCTAATCCTAGTACTAAACTACTCCTAAATGCAAGAAAAACACCTATCTAATCCTAGCCTTGCAGTTCCCAAGGAGACAAGGAGAGAGAAATTACATGAAAGAAGGGAAATCCTACACTAAGGGGGTGATAACACCAAGAAAAAGGGGTGTTGGATAGTTTACCATACATTAAAATTAAGGAAAAGGAATGCGGAGAGGATGGACAAGCGTCGTGAACCAAAATGACATTCAACACAACATTCCCATAAACACAACATCATCTAAACCTTGTAATGGAAACAAAATAATGCATAATATACCTGTATTATGAAGAGAGGTAAAAGAGAACAACAAAAACAAAGCAATGATAGAAAATTTATTACAAAACATTTATTTTATTACTCCAAATATTTTTCACATTACATTATAGTGAAGGAAGAAGGCATAGCTTCCATTACAATACGTAGAAGATGAGGTTTGAAGATCCACAACTACTTGACAACCGAGAATAAGGGAGAGAGTAGATGAAGAAAGCCCAAAATTTGTTAAAATGCCCTCCTCTACAATATATAGGAAGAATTAGTCGGAAGAGAGAGAGGGAGCTCAAAATCATGCTTCAACCACCCATAAAAATAATCATGGTACCTACAAAAGGAATGGGAGAACCTGCAAAACCCATACTCCATTGTACTTTGGATTGTGGGAGGAGGAATGGGCCTCCATGCCTTCATTAACTCCATTTTGGTACCTTGGTATGGTCAACTTGTCCTATAACTTCCTCCTCATTTTTCTATTACCCAACCCATTAGCTTCCAATTTTAATCAAATTTCCAATGACTATAATTTTGTGAAAATATGTTGATTAAAATGAAAGTTATGAAATTTTTAGTTTGGGTCAATTTTTATCTCTTCCACCAACTCCCACCTTGTATTTAAGTTTGGCCCACTAACTTGCCCAATAACCTTCCACCTAACTCACTACAACGGGGTTCGGGACCTGACTTACATGCTACAATGAGAAACTTGGCGTTTTATTCCTTGCTCTGTGCACTTGAGATCCACCTAACACCCCTATCAACTTTGATGATTGCGTGAATTGCATTGTGATCCCCACTCAAAATTTCTATCTCGATCCCACACCTCATGCATTGTGGGTGCGAAACACACCCAACACCCCGCATCATCATCTAATGTGTTCACCCACCATACATCCTTTGCATGTGCACTTGACATGTATGCTCAACACTAAAATCTTCTCTCTTTGTTGACACTTTCGACATGATGTGTTGACCCCCATCAAACTCATTGGGTTCCAAAACCTACTTGCACCCAACATTTAGCTCATTGTATTAAGCGATATGCATGTGAAACCCATGCCCTCACTTCAACTTCATGCTCGACTCTGGGTTTTTGATTTAGCTCAATGAGCCAACATTTACTCAATGTCACCCAATGTGTTGAGCTTGCCCGCTTGAGCCAATCTCCTTGCCAAGATATTAGTCCTTCACGCCCATCTCGCTTCATTATGAGCCACTCGATTCCCCTAGCAAGCTCACCAAGTGGTATAAGCTTTCCCAATAGCTCAATGATATGTTTGTAAGCTCTCAAACCAATTTTGACCCTTTTCAAGTTTTTTCTCGGATTTTTATATTTTCCTTGAATTCTTCCAAGAACTAGAAGGCCATGGGGTGCAATGAGATTCCCGAGGCTGAATTTTTAACTTTTTCAAAATTTTCCCATTTTTAAACCAATCTTTTGTCTTATTCTTGTAACTAAGAAAAATGTTGGGGGCCTTGACCTGCTCCAAATTTTAAATCTTTGGCTTTTCTTGGATTTTTTTAAGCCATGGGATTAGGAGAGACTGAGTAAAGTGCCTCGAGTCATTTAATTACTATTGTTTGAACCTGGAACTACCTTTCACTCGAATTTTCTAACTTTAATAAGAAAATATTGAGAATTAGATCGAGTGGAATATTGTTTTAAACCTGGAATATTATTTTCTTTGTAAAATATGGTATGTGGTATGAAGAATGAAGACCTCTAAACCTATCCCAAATAACATTTTTGCTAAGTATGAGGCACGCTTAAACTGATGATATCTTGATAATTGTGAAACATGAAGAAATTTGGAAACACAAGTTGATTTAGAATACTTGGAACACTATTGAGGGCTGGAGATGCTCATAAATTCATTGGATTTTCAACTAAAGAATGAGAAAGGGAAATTTGAGGTTGATCTTCTTCTCGAAACCTAAGAGGACCTTGAATGAATTTGAGGAAAATTGTCCCCTAAAAATTTATTTTTTGTTTTACGAGAGGCACTTAAATCTCTATCCCTAACTCATCTATAGAGACAAGAGAATAAAAGTATTGAAATTTGTCCCCAATCTAATTTATTTTCTCTACATTTGGGATATCTTGAAGATAGCCACTATTTCGCAACATTTGACTCCTTTATATAACATTTTTCCTCCAGGAACATGATGAGTCATGCGAGACCAAAAACCACACAAAGCCTATGTAGAAAAGATGAAAACCATACATGCCCAAGTGGATCATGCAAAGTGTGCACGAGTACTTTTTCTACTAAAAGAAAACCTACCTACTCTACTCTAACCAGATAAATGGGAGACTCAAACAAACCTTGACACTAGAAGGAGATGTAGTTTCCTTTCTTAAAAAATGAGACCGTGTAACTAATTTGGCAGTGACCATGGTCTTGAAAGAGAGTGAAAAATGAAATGGAGCTGGTTCTTCACCAAATTCATCAAGGTATCAACTATAAAGAAGACAAATAACTATTTTAGTTTTTCTTCATTTGGTTTGGAGAGGTATTGGAGTTGATCCGTGGAACTCTGAAGCTCATCCTCAAACTTGGAAGTAAACTAGACTAGTAGAAACCCTGAATCTTGCTCGAATGAAGAAAGATAATTGATTGGGAAAGGTCTGATCTACTAAATTTTCCCATTGTTCCAAGTTCCAATTTAATAAGGAAGTCTTCATGTAGACATTCCTAGAAAAGGTGACTATTTGTAAGTTGAATTTGACCTTGTTCTACTTCTACAAATAACTGAATCTCTGATCTAATGAGTGGTTTGTAATTGGTATCATTGTTGTTATCTTCCACTTCTTCGACAACATGAAACTCCTCCAAAACATGCAGTTGTTTAAAATTAATTGCAGCACCTAATGGAACCATTGGTGAATCACTGCAACTAGTTGAAGCTTGTCATTTCACTTGGGAGTTTCTCTTCCTCTCCTGAAGACCAAGTTGATCTTGATCCCAAATTTCCTCATTCAACATGAAATTTGAGAGATAAAATTCATCCATTTGTTTCTCTTGAGGAATTTTTTGGGATGTGATATATTCTTGGATATCTTGTTCTATCAAAAACTCATCAACCAAATTATTTTCATCGAAAGATGAAATTATGAATTTTCATTACCACAAGAAAGAAAGAAGCTATATATGATATCATGTTCCTATAGGCCCTCTCGAAACTAATTTGTTCTCCTCCATGTACTCCCCTTCTTGTGGATTTGGAGGTGATTTTTCTTTCTATACTAATTTTGCAACTGGTAATGGATCAAAATCCTCAAGATATAAGTGCCAGTGTGAACATTGCACCAAGAGAAAGTATATTGTTGATCATCATTTTCTCATTCTTATTCTTCTCATGCTACAAAAGTAGTTCTGGCCACCTATTCTTGAACCTCAAATTCAAGTGAAGGCTTATTCATTAATGGAATTTTCTTGATATTGAACTTGGTAGCCTAATTTCTCAAATTTTGTGGTGATATTTCTCTGCTAAGACCCTTAATTTTCTTCCCTCGACTAATTTTCTGATATTGTTCTTCCAAAAATGGGTTTGGGAATGTAAGATCAGAGATGGGTTGGGATTCAACTAATTTTTTTATTATTTTTGGGGAAATGGAAGGTTCAATTTATTTTTTCTATGGACGGGATGGATTCTTGGAAAGAAAAAGGAAAAAAATTCAAGATGAGATGGAAGGGTAGAAGGTGGAGAAATGGATTCCATAATGGGGCAAACATGTAAGGGGCTAGAATCATGAAACTTAGGCTAAAATGATGTAGATTGGGAAAGAGAAATGGAAATACTATGAGGTAATGGTGTATGAATTACCCATTAAAAAGGTTTCTTGGCACTAAGATCATAAGTCTCTATAATAAGTTGTGGCTGCATTTAAACCATGAAATAAAGCTTCGCTAAGGGCTATAGTGTCTTAGCATAGGACCAACCCATGGACAAGGTACCATGAAACCAATCCTAAATGCTTTCAATTAATATGTATCCATGGTCTTCCTTGAATCTTATTAATGAAGATATTCATACATTTTTGAGTCCTATATGAAAAAGGAGAATTCTAATTCAATGGGGATATGTTATCACCGGATCGAACACCCTCCAAATTGATATCATTTATGACTAAGGCATTCGTTGTGAGTGGGTAACATTGATTTATCTCAAGGTGTGAGACCTTGTAGTTGAGAAAACTCTCCAGAGAAAGCCGGTGCCTCTTCTTAATCCTAGTACTAAACTACTCCTAAATTCAAGAAAGCACCTATCTAGTTCTACCCTAGCAGATCTAAGGAGATAGGGAAAGATAAATTTCATGAAAGAAGGAAATCCTGCAATAAGGGGTGATAGCATCAAGAAAATGGGTGTTGGACAATTCACCATACATGAAAATGAAGGAAAAGTAACGTAAAGACGATGGAAAATCATCACAAACCACAATGAAATTCAACACAACATTCCCATAAAAACAACATCATCTAACCTTGAAATGGAAACAAAATAATTTACAATATACCTATATTTTTGAAGAGAGGAAAGATAGAACAACAAAAACCAAGCAAGGATAGAAAAATTATCACAAAACATTGATTTTATTGCTCCAAAGATTTTACACATTACATCATAGTGAAGGAAGAAGGCATGGATTCCATTAGAATACTTAGAGGATGAGGTTTGAAGATCCACAACTACCTCACAGCTAAGAAGAAGGGAGATAGTAGATGAAGAATGTCCAAACTTTGTAAAAATGACATCCTCTACAATATATAGGAAGAATTAGTAAGAAGAGAGAGAGGGGGAGTTCTAAATAATGCTTCAACCACCCATAAAAAAATCATGGTACCTACAAAAGGGATGGGAGGACCTAAAAACCCCATACTCCATTTTACTTTAGCTTGGTGGAGGATGAATGGGAATCCATGCCTTCAGTAACTCCATTTTGGTACCTGGATATGGTTAAATTTTCCTAGAACTTCCTCCTCATTTTTATCTCACCTAACCCTACAACTTCTAATTTTTAATCATTCCATGAGATGGAGATTTTAATCACATTTCCAATGACTATAATTTTGTGAAAATCTGTTGAGTACAATGGAAGTTATGACATTTTTAGTTCGGGTCACTTTTTATCTCTTCCACCAACTCCCCACCTTATATTTAATATTGGCCCGCCAACTTGCCCAATAGCATGCCACCTAACTCACTACAATGTGGGTTCGAGACCCGACTTACACATAACACCAAGCAACTTAGCACTTTATCCCTTGCTCGTGGGCTCGGGATCCACTCGACACCCTATCAATTTCAGATTTTGTGTGACTTGCATTGTGATCCCCACTCTCGATTTCTGACTCAATCCCACGCCTCACACATTATAGATGTAGAACCTTCCTAACACCCCATATCATCATTTTAGGTGTTTACCCACCATACATTCTTGACATGTGTGCCCAATGCTAAAATATTCTCACTGTTGACCCCGACATGATGTGTTGACCCCGTCGAGATCGTCCGGCTCCAAAACCTTCTCGCACCCAACATCTAACACATTGAATTAAGCGATATGCATGCAGAACCCATGCCCGACTTAAACTTCATCCTTGAATTTTGGGCTCATCGAGTTGGCTTGATGAGCCAACCTTTACTCCATACCACTCAACACGTTGAGCTTGCCCCACCGAGCCAAAATTCTAGTCCTTCATGCCCAACTCACTTCATTGTGAGTCGCTTTCGATGCCCCTAGGAAGCTCATCGATATGGTATCAACTTGACCAATAGTTCAATGATCTGTTTTTAAGCTCCCAAGCCAATTTTGATCCTTTTCAAGTTTATCTAGATTTTTAGATTTTCCTTGAATTCTTTAAAGAGCCGGATAAGGTCGTGGGGTGTAATGAGATGCCCTGAGGCTGAATTTTCAACTTTCCCCATTTTTTCCCATTTTTAAACCAATATTTTGGCTAACTCCTACAACTAAGACAAAGGTTGGGGGCCTCCAACTACTTCAATTTTCAATCTCTTTGGCTTTTCCTTGATTTTATTAAGCCTTGGGGTTAGGAGAGACAGAGTAAAGTGCCTCAAGGCCCTTCATTCACTATTTACCTCACTTTCCTCCAAAATTAACTGTGTTTTGATTCTTTTGAAACCCAGAGGAGGAAAAATTCCTAATTAATTCCAAACTTTCTAAAATTAATGCAAATGCTCCCAAAACATGGAATTTTTCTTGATTCTTTCATTATGGCCCTGTCTAATGCCTAATTCCAATTCCCCCTTATTTTCCATTTTAACCCTTGGGGTAAAAATGGATAACAATTTGGTGACTCATAGGGACATCTTCCTAGTAGATGAGTGACTAGTGACCTTAGAGCATATATTAGGCATGAAGTCATCTTGGTACACCTATAAAATGATCTTAAATTATGAATTTTTTTCCCTTTAGCCATTTAAGCACCATTGTTTGAACATGGAACTACCTTTCACTCAAATTTTCTAACTTTAAGAAGAAAATATTGAGAATTAGATCAAGCGGAATATTGTTTTGAACCTAGAATATTCTATTCTCTAGAAAATATGGTATGTGGGATGAAGAATGAAGACCTCTAAACCTATCCTAAATCAGATTCTTGCCAAGTATGAGGCATGCTTAAACCGATGATATCTCGACAATTGTGAAACATGCAAAAATTTGGAAACACAAGATGATTTGGAATGCTTAGAACACTATTGAGGGATGGAGATGCTCATAAATTCATTGGATTTTCAACTAAAGAATAAGGGAAATTTGAGGTTGGTCTTCTTCTCAAAACCTAAGAGGACTGTTAGTGCAAATTCACAAGCACCCCCAAATGAGTCATGGATCTGCTTTTCTAAAGGCAAAGTCATTTGGTGTGATTACACAAAATTGAGCTTTCCCAAAGTGTGGGACCTTTGCAAATGGGAAAGCTCTCCAGAAGGTTGTTTCCTCTTCCTAAACTACCTTCCACAAGCTATTCCGAGTAAGAAAGCTAATCTAACCTATTCTAACTTCCAAGGAGACAAGGAAAGGAAGAAACAAGGAAAATAGAGCCTACACTAAAATGGTGATACACCAGAGAAGGAAAATGTTGATCATCTATCAAAACTACCATGGAAACAAAGAGAGGTGAGTAATGGAGAGGATGGACAAGTGCATCATAGACCAAAGATGGATTTCACATAGAAAATGTTCCAAAACTCCATGAACACAGCTCCAAAACCTGTAATGAACATCCAAACATGCACAAATACCCTAACAATGAAGAGAGGTAAGAAGAAAACAACCAAAAATGAGCAAGGATGGACAAATGCATCACAAAACATGTTTTTATTGCTCCAGAAGTTTACACAGAACATCATTTCATGGGTAAGAGGAAAAAATGCCATTACAGAGTAGGGGAGGAGGTTCAAACTCCATTTTGACCTTGGGGAAGAAAATAAGGGAGAGGCAGAGAAGAAGGGTGAACGAATTTTCACAAATGATCCAAAATTGTCTTTTATCACTCGAATGTAATGAAGGAAATGAGAAAACATGGGAAAATTTGATTTGACATCTCAAACCACATCAAGATTCATTAAAATAGCAAGGAACCCTCAAAAATCCATTTTTGATGCATTCGGCCATGCTGAAGAAACGGATGCCATACTTCATTAATTTTGGTGGTTGGGGTCATTTTCTTTTTCCCATGCTAGAGACATTTTCCCATTTTTCTCCCACAAATCTCCATCAAAATTTAAAATTGAGGGTTCCATCATGTGGAGAATTTCACCAGCTTTCCAATGATACCAAAATTGTGAAAATCCAAGCTCTGGTGTGAAAGATATGCCCCTCTGAAGATTTAGGGCAAAAATGGCAAAATTAGGGCAAAAATTGGGTTCGTGGGGCAAAATCCTGATTTTTTCCCTCTTTTTTCAAATTGGGAAAATTTCCCAAAAACTCTCTACGCCCACTCCTCCGATGACACATGGCGCTTCCGATTTGTTTGTGGCCTTCAAAATAACATTCTGCCCCTTTTACGAAATTGGGAATTTTTCCCAAAATTCTCCATGGCCCCGCCGCCAGCTCATCGATGTGGACATGTGGTACCATCCTATTAGTCGATGGGACCACGGGTTCAATTCATGCCTTTCAGTTTTTATGCCAAAAGCCAAAATATTCAACTTTCCTTTGACCCCCACCTTGGCACTGCCGACATAGACTTTGACACATGGTGCATCCTGATTAGTTGCTGGCCTTAACCATTTTCCTTCCATTCTCCTTTGCGGGATTTCGGGCTAGATTTTGACTTTAACCCTTTTTCCCCAAAAGGCTAAGTGGTGAATTTCTCTGCATGCCCCACGAATGCGCTTTGTTCCTCCTTCAGGCCTATAGGCTAAAATTTGACTTTGAGAATTTTGAAAAAATGCCTAAGTGCTAAAAGTTTCCCATCACTTCGCGATCCACCAAATCTCCTTGGAAAAAAACTCTCCCAAGCTCCATGGGCCCGCCTTGGGAAAATTTCCCCTCCAAACTCTCTGTGAGCCATAACTCAAAAATATAAGGAGTTAGGAGGACTTCTTTACCTTCTACGGAAACAGGGAAGAAATTTTCTATCCGATGAAGCCATTTCTAGAATCTTTTGAGTGCTTGAAATGTATGAAAATTGAAGTTTAATCACAAGGAAGGAAAGAATGAAGGAAAGTTATCCAAAATAAGCAGGGGCTCATTTTGGATAACAAGGACCTTGAATGAATTTGAGGAAACTTGTCCCCTAAAAATTATTATTTTTATTTTACAAGAGGCACTAAAATCTCCAGTCCTAACTCATCTATAGAGACAAGAGAATAAAAGTATTGAAATTTGTCCCTAATTTGATTTATTTTATCTACATTTGGGATATCTTGAAGATAGTCACTATTTCCTGCAACATTGGACTCCTTTCTACAACATTCTCCCTTCGGAACATGATGAGGCATATGAGACCAAAACCACACAAAACCTATGTGGAAAAGATGAAAATCATACATGCCCAAGTGGATCATGCAGAGTGTACAAAAGTACTTTTCTGTTGAAAGAAAACCTACCAACTCCACCCTAACCAAAGAAATGGGAGACTTAAACAAACCTCGACACTAGAAAGGAGATGTAGATTCCCTTTCTTGAAAACTAAGACAATGTAACTAATTTGGCAATGAACATGGTCTTGAAAGAGAGTGAAAAACTGAAATGGAGCTGGTTCTTAACCCAATTCATCAAGGTATTAACATGAAAGAAGACAAATACCTCTTTTAGTTGCTCTTCGATTGGTTTGGAGAGGTATTGGAGCTGATCTACGGCACTCTAAAGCTCATCCTCAAAATTGAAAGTAAACAAGATGGGTGGCAACCCTGAATCTCATTTTGAATGAAGAAAGTTACTTAATTGGGCAAGGTCTGATCCACTGAATTTTCTGATGTTCTAAGTTCCATATTTAATAAGGAAGTCTTCATGTAGACATTCTTGGAAAAGGTGATTATTTGTAAGATGAATTTGACCATGTTCTACTTCTACAAATAATTGTTTCTCTTCTTAAATGACTGGTTTGGAATTGGTGTCATCCTTGTTCTCTTCACGTATTCAACAACATGAAACTTGTCCAAAACATGCATATGTTTAGAATTAATTGCAATACCTAATGTAACCATTAGTGAATCACCGCAATGGTGAAGCTTATTGTTCACTTGTAAGTTTCTCTTCCTCTCCTTGAATACCAAACCGACCTTGATCCCATATTTCCTCATTCAACATGAAATTTGAGAGATCAAATTACTCCATTTTTTTCTCTTGAGGAATACTTTGGGATGTGATATCTTCTTGGATATCAGGTTCTATCATAGACTCATTAACCAAATTATTTTCAACGAATGATGAAGGAAGAGGAAAATGAATTTTCATTACCATAAGAAAGAAAGAATATATATGATATCATCTTCCTGTAGGTCCTTTGAAATTTATTTTTCCTCCTTCATGTGCTCTCCTTCTTGTGTATTTGGAGCCGATTTCTCTTTCTATACTAAGCTTTGCAACCTGGTAAAGGATCAACAATCCCTCGAAGATATGATGCCAATGTTAACACTCCACTCAGAGAAAGTTGATTGTTGATCATCATTTTCCCATTCTGTTCTTCTATTGTTACAAAATCAGTTTTGGCCACTTGTTCTTGAACCTCAAACTTAATAGAAGGTTTATTCATCAATGAAATTTTCTTGATATTGAACTTGACATCCTAATTTCTCAATTTTTTTGGTGATTCTTCTCTACTAAGGTCCTCTATTTTTTTCCCTTCACTAATTTTCTAATATTGTTCTTCCAAAAATGGGTTTGGGAATGTAAGAGAAGGGGTGGGTAGGGAGTCAACTAAATTTTTTCATTGTTTGTGGGGAAATGGAAGGTATGAGTTATTTTTTCGATGGAGGGGATGGATTCTTGGAAAGGAAAAGGGAAAAAAAATCAAGATGAGATGGAAGGGTAGAAGGTGGATAAATAGATTCCACAATGGGGCATCATGTAAGGGGATAGAATCATGAACCTTAGGCTGAAATGATGTATATTGGGAAAGAGAAATGGAAATACTATGAGGTAATGGTGTATGAATTACCCATTTAAAATATTTCTTGGCACTAAGTTCATAAGTCTCTATCTCCTCAATCCACTTTGCAAGTTGTGGATGCATTTCAACCATGAAATAAAGCTTTTGTTGAGGGTTGTAGTGTCTTGGCATAGGTTTAACCCATTGATAAGGAACCATGAAACCAATCCTTAATGATTTCAATTGAGATGTATCCCTGGTATGCACCATATTTGCCTCCATTCTTTAAAATTTCCCCTAAATCAAAGTGTTCTCCATAGGATTTCCATCATCACCTACATACCTCTATTCTTGATAAGCTCCATATGAGAACTGATTTTGATATTGTTCATAGGGATATGTATAATGGTTCCTAATATTATTATAACATTGATTTGGAGGTGTTTTGAAACAAAATGAAGCTAAATTGAATTGGCTTTACTACTACAAGTGTGAATTCCATGATGGGAATGAAGTCATGATTGCACAACTTCATGAATGGAAAAAAATGAAAGGTATGGAAAGAAAAATGGATGGAAATGGGTGAAAAGAAAGATATGTAACTCAGAAATGGGTTGTGTAAATACGTGAAGTCATCATTTGTGTTTAAATGTGCTTCCAAAGGTTAATATTTCATCAAGGACACAAAAAAATTGGTGAAATGAAGGTGTAAAGAACATAAAGGAGTGTAATGGAATTCACTCTAATAGATATTGGATGCATACCTATGAAATATAGATCTTTCACCTTCGTGTCCCACCAAGCATGCTAGACCCATTATCACCGAATCAAAACACCCTCTAATTTTCTAGCATTTGTGGTGAGGTAGTCAGTGTGAATGGGTAACACGGAGTTATCTCAAGGTGTGGGACCTTGCATTTGAGACAAATCTCTAGAGAAGGATGGTTTCTCTTCCTAAGCCTAGTACTAAACTACTCCTAAATGCAAGAAAAAACCTCTCTAATCCTACCTAGCAGTTCCAAGGATATAGGGAAAGAGAAAAAATACATGAAATAAGATAAATCCTATACTAAGGGGGTGATAACACCAAGAAAAGGGGTGTTGGATAGATCACCATACATGAAAATGAAGGAAAAGGAATGTGGAGAGGATGGAAAAGCATCACATAACACAATGAAATTATACACAACATTCCTATTAACACAATATAATCTAAACCTTGCAATGGAAATAAAATAATGCACAATATACCTATATCATGAAGAGAGGCAAGATAGAACAAAAAAATCAAGCAAGGATAACAATTTTTTTCACAAAATATTCATTTTATTGCTCCAAATATTTCACACTTGTATATCATGGTGAAGGAAGAAGGCATGTCTTCTATTAAAATACTTAGAGGATCATGTTTGAAGCTCTAAAACTACCTCACAACCGAGAATAAGGGAGAGACCGGATGAAGAATGTTCATCCTTTGTGAACATTCCCTCCCCTATAATATATAGGAAGAATGAGTAAGAAGAGAGAGAGGGGAGCACAAAATCATTCTTTAACCATCCAAAAAATAATCACCCTACCTGAAAAAGTGATGGGAGGACCTATTAAACCCATACTCAATTGTACTCTAGCTTGTGGGAGGAGGAATGGGCCTCTATGTGTTCAAGTAACTCCATTTTGGTACACAGGTATGGTTAACCTATCCTGGAAATTCCTCCTCATTTTTCTCTAACCTAACCCAATAAATTATAATTGTTTATCATTCCATGCAATGGGGATCTAAATCACGTTTCTAATGACTATAATTTTGTGGAAAGTTGTTAAGTATAATGTAAGTTATGACTTTTTAGTTAGGGTCACTTTTTAGCTCTTCCACCAACTCCCACCTTGCATTCAATGTTGGCCCACCAACTCACCTAATATCCCACCACCTAACTCGGTGCATTACGGGTTTGGGACCTGACTTATACACAACACAACACCAAGAAAATTGGTGCCTTATCCCTTGCTCCGTGTGCTTGGGATCTTCCTAAAACCCCATCAAATTTGTTTCCGTGTGACTTGAAATGTGATCCCTAATCCCGATTTCATACTCGATACCATACCTCGTATATTATGGGTGCATATCCCACTTAACATCCCACATCATCTGTCATGGTGCTCACCAACCATACATCCCCGACATGTACACTCGACATGTGTGAGAGACTCAAAATCAGCTCACCGGTGACCCCAACACAATGTGTTGACCCCTACCAAGTTCGCGAGGTTCAAGAACCCACTCACACCCAACATCTAGTTCGTCATGTTGTGTGACATGTGCGTTAAACCCACACCCTGAATTTGAGTTCACCCCTAACTCTTGGGGCCACCAAGTTGTGCGGGTGAGCCAACCTTTACTCCATATCGCTTGTCACGCCTGAGCTCACCTTGCCAAACCAATCTTCCAATGCCAAGTTGTTATCCCATTACATCCATTTCGCTACATTACAAGCTGTTTGATGCCCTTATCCATCTCGCCGAGTGGCATTAACTCACCCAAAAGCTTGGTGAGATATTATTGATCTCCCAAGCCAATTTTGACCCTTTTCAAGTTTTTTACGTATTTTTAGATTTTTCTTAAATTATTCCTAGAACCGAGAGGGCCATGTGAGTGCAATGAAATGCCCTAAGGCTAATTTTTCAAATTTTCCCATTTTTTCTTTTTAAACCAATCTTTTGGCTAAATCCTTCAACTAAGCCAAAGGGTGGGGGCCTCAATTGCTCTAAATTTTCAATCTTTTTGGATTTTCTCTATTTTTCTTAAAATTTGGGTGGTTGGGAGAGGCTGGGTAAAGTGTCTCAAAAATAACCTCATAACCTCATCTTTCTTCAAAATCGACTAAGTTTTGAATCTTTTCAAACCGAGAAGAGGAAAAATGACCCAATTAATTCCAAACTTTCCAAAATAAATGCAAACGCTCCCAAAACATGAAACTTTACCTCATATTATTTCATGACCACCCTGTCCGATGCTCAAGTCCAATTCCCCCTGTTGTCCATTTTTACCCGGGGTAAAAATGGATAACAATTTGGCAACTCACAGGAACATCTACTGCTAGATGAGCAACCGATTACCTTGGAGTGTCCATTAGGCATGGTGTCATCCCGATATACGTAGAAAGCGATCTTAAATTATTAAATGTTGTCCTTTGAGACATTTAAGCACCGTTGTTTGATCCTGGAACTGAATTTCACTTGAATTTTCCAATTTTAACAAGAAATTCTTGAGAATTAGATTGATTGGAAATTTTTTTAAACATAGAATGTTCTTTTCTCTAAAAAAATTGTTACGTGGGATGAAGAATGTAGACCTTTAAACCTGTCCTAAATCTGATTCTTCCCAAGTGTGAGTCACACTTAAACTAATGATATCTTGGAAAGTATGAAACACGCATAAATTTGGAAAAACAACTGATTTGGAATTCTTGGAACACTATTGAGGGCTAAAGCTTCTCATAAATTCATCAGATTTTCAATTAAAGAATGAGCAAGGTAAATTTGAGGTTGATCTTCTTCTCAAAACCTAAGAGGACCTAGAATAAATTTGAGGAAGCTTGTCCCTGCACTAAAATCTCAAGACATAAGCTGACCTATAGAGACAAGAGAATAAAAATATTGAAATCTGTCTCAATCGATTTAGTTTCTCTGCATTTTGGATATGTTGAAGATAACAACTATTTATTGCAACATTGGACTTGTTTTTACAACATTTTCCCCTCCTAGAACATGATGAACTATGCGAGAGCAACAACCATGCAAAAACTATGTACAAAGATGAAAATCATACATGCCTAAGTGGAGCATGCAAAGTGTGCACAAGCACTTGTTCTACTTAAATAAAGGCTACCTACTCTACTCTAACCAGAGAAATGGGAGAATCAAACAAACCATGACACTAGTAAGGAGAAGTAGCTTCCCTTTCTCATAAACTGAGACCATGCAACTGATTTGGGAATGAACATGATCTTGAAAGAGTGAAAAACTTAAATCAAGTTAGATCTACACCAAATTCATCAAGGTATCAAATGGAAACAAGACAAATACCTCTTTTAGTTTCTCTTAATTTGGTTTAGAGAGGTATTTCAGCTGATCCTTGACGCTCATATTCATGCTCGAAGTAAACATGACTAGTGACAACCCTAAATATTGCTCCAATAAGCCGGATGCTTAATTGGGAAAGGTCTGAGCTGCCAAATTTTCCCATTGCTCCGAGTTTCAACTTCAATAAGGAAGTCTTCTTATAGACATTCCTGGAAAAGGTGATTATTTGCAAGCTAACTTTGACCCTATTCTAATTCTACAAACAATTGATTCTCTGCTCTTATGACTAGTTCGGAATTGGTGTCATCCTTGTTCTCTTCCACTTCTTTGACAACATAAAACTCCTCCAAAACATGCAGTTGGTTAGAATTAATTGCAACACCTAATGAAACCATTGCTGAATCACAACTAGATGAAGCTTATTGTTCACTTGGGAGTTTCTCTTCCTCTCCTTGAAGGCCAAGCTAATATTGATCCCATATTTTCTTGTTCAACATGAAATTTGAGAGATCAAATTCCTCCATTTGTTTCTCTTAAGGACTATTTTGGGATGTGAGATTTTCTTAGATATCCTCTTCTATCATGGACTCATCAACCAAATTATTTTCAAGGAAATATGAAGGAAGAGGAAAATCTGAATTTTTATAACCACAAGAAAGCAAGAAGCTCTCTATGACATCATCTTCTAATAAGGGCCTCTGAAACTGATTTTTCTCCTCCATATGCTCCCTTTCTTGTGGATTTGGAGCTGATTTATCTTTCTCTACAAATTAAGCGGTAATTGATCAAAAATCTCTGTAAATATGGTGTAAGTGTGAACAGTGCACTCAGAGAAAGTAGATTGCTACCTACTCTACTCTATCTAGAGAAATGGGAGACTCAAACAAACCTTGACACTAACAAGGAGAAGTAGATTCCCTTTCTTAAAAACTGAGACCATGTAACTAATTTGGTAATGAAAATAGTCTTGAAAGATAGTGAAAAAATGAATTGGAGTTGTTTCTTCACGCAATTCATCAAGGTATTAACTTGAAAGAAGACAAATACCTCTTTTAGTTTCTCTTCATTTGGTTTGGAGAGATATTGGAGCTGATCACTTGCACTCTGAAGCTCATCCTTAGAATTGGAAGTAAACAAGACGGTGTGGCAAACCTAAATCTCACTCGAATGAAGAAAGATACTTAAATGGGAAAGGTTTGATCCATTGAATTTTACCATTGTTCTGAGTTCCATATTTAATAAGGAAGTCTTCATGTAGAAATCCTTGCAAAAGGTGACTATTTGTAATATGAATTTGACCATGTTTTACTTCTACAAACAACTAATTTTCTGCTCAAATGACTAGTTTGGAATTAGTGTCATCCTTGTTCTCTTCCATCGTGACAACATGAAACTCCTCCAAAACATGCAAATGTTTAGAATTAATTGCAACACCTAATGTAACCATTGGTGAATCACGTAACTAGTTGAAGCTTGTTGTTCACTTGGGAGTTTCTCTTCCTCTCCTTGAAGACCAAGCTGATCTTGATCCCAGATTTCCTCATTCAACATGAAATTTAAGAGATAAAATTCCTCCATTTGTTTCTCTTGAGGACTATTTTGGGATGTGAGATCTTCTTGGATATCATGTTCTATCATGGACTCATCAACCAAATTATTTTCAACAAAAGATGAAGGAAGAGGAAAATATGAATTTTCATTACCACAAGAAATAAATAAGCTCTCTATGATATCATCTTCATGTAGGGCCTCTAAAACTGATTTTTTCTCCTCCATGTGCTCCCCTTCTTGTGTATTTTGAGCTGATTTATCTTTCTATACTAAGTTTGCAATTAGTAATGGATCAACAATCTCGAAGATATGGTGCCAATTTTAACACTACACTTAGAGAAAGGAGATTATTGATCACCATTTTCTCATTCTTGTTCTTCTATTGATAGAAAATCAGTTTTGTCCACCTATTCTTGAACCTAAAACTCAATTGAAGTCTTATTCGTCAATGTAATTTTCTTGATATTAAAATTGGCAGCGTAATTTCTCAAATTTTGTGGTGATTATTGTGTGGTAAGCTCCTCAATTTTCTTCCATTGACCAATTTTTTGATTTTGTTCTTCGAAAATGGGTTTGGGAATGCAAAAGTAGGGGTGGTTTAGGATTCTACTTGATTTTTCATTGTTTGTGGTGGATTGGAATGTTTAATTTGTTGCTTCTATGGATGGGATGGATTCTTGGAAGGGAAAAGGGTAGAAAATTCAAAATGAGATGGAAGTGTAGAAGGTGGAGAAATGGATTCCACAATGGGGGCATCATGTAAGGGGGCTAGAATCATGACACTCGGGCTGAAATGGTGTAGATTGGAAAGAGAAATAGAAATACTACGAGGTAATGTTGTAGGAATTACCCATTGATAAGGTTGTTTAGTACTAAGTTAGTAATTCTCTATCTCCTTAATCCATTTTGCAAGTTGTGGCAGCATTTCAACCATGAAATCAAGCTTCTGCTAAGGGTTGTAGTGTCTTGGCATAGGGCCAACCCATGGATAAGGGACACGAAACCAATCATGAATGATTTTAATTTAGATTTAACCCTAGTCTACACCATATTTTCCTCCATTCTTTAAAATCTCCTGTCAAATCAATGTTCTCCATAGGATTTCCATCATCACTTGCATACCCATGTTCTTGATAAGCTCCATAGAAAAAATGATTTTGATATCTGTTCATAAGGATAAGAATAATGGCTATGAATCTTATTATAACACTTATTTGGAGGTGTTTTGAAACACAATGGAGGTGAATTGAACTGGATTTGTAATTGCAAGTGTGAATTCCATGGTGGGAATGAAGTCATGATTACACAACTTCATGGATGGAAAAAATGAAAGGTATGGAAATAAAAATGGATGGAAATGGGTGAAAAGAAAGGTCGTACATTAGAAATTGGTTGTGTGAATTAGTCGAGTCACCATTTGTGTTTTAAAGCTCCTCCAAAGGTTGAGATTTCATCAAGGACATAAAAACTTGGTGAAATGAAGGTGTAAACCACACAAGGGGAAGTAATGGAACTCCTTCTAAAGATATTGGATGCACACCTATGAAATATAGATCTTTCACCTACGTGTCCCTATGGTTGTGCCAAAACTATTATGATTAAATAACAACACCCTCATATTTGCTAGCATTTGTGGTAGAGGCATTTGGTGTGAATGGGTAATATGGAGTTATCTCAAGGTGTGGGACCTTGCGGTTGAGAAAACTCTCCAAAAAGGTTGGTTCCTCTTCTTAATCCTAGTACTAAACTACTCATAAGCTGTAAGAAAACACCTATGTAATCCTACCCTAGCAGTTCCAAGGAGACAGGGAAAGTGAAAAAGTACATAAAAGAAGGTAAATCCTATACTAAGGGGGTGATATCACAAAGAAAAGGGGCATTGGAAAGTTCACCATACATGAAAATTAAGGGAAAAGAATGTGGAGAGGATGGACAAGCATCAAAGACCACAATGATATTCAAGAAAACATTACTATAAACACTACATAATCTAAACCTTGCAATGGAAACAAAATAATTGATAATATACCTTTATCATGAAGAGAGGCAATATAGAACAACAAAAACCAAGTAATAGAAAAATTATAACAAAACATTGATTTTATTGCTCCAAAGATTTTGTATAGTACATCATAGTGAAGGAACAAGGCATGGATTATATTCTAATACTTAGATGAGGATATTTTAAGCTCCACAAATACCTCACAGTTGAGAAGAAGTGAGAGAGAAGATGAAGAATATCCAACCTTTGTAAAAATGCCCTCCTCTATAATAAATAGGAAGAATAAGTAAGAAGAGAGAGAGGGAGCTCAAAATAATAGTTCAACCACCCCCAAAAAAATCATGGTACCTACAAAAGGAATGGGAGTACATGTAAAATCCATACTCCATTGTACTTTGGATTGTGGGAGGAGGAATGGGCCTTCATGCCTTCATTAACTCCATTTTGATACCTAGGTATGGTTAACTTGTCCTAGAAATTCATCCTCATTTTTATATCACCTAACCAACCAAATTCCAATTTTTAATAATTCCATGATATGGGGATTTGAATCACCTTTCCAATGACTATAATTTTGTGAAGCTATGTTGAGTATAATGGAAGTTATGAAATTTTTAGTTCGGGTCACTTTTTAGCTCTTCCAACAACTCCCCACCTTGCATCCAATGTTGGCCTGCCACCTAACTCGCTACATTTTGGGTTCAAGACCTAACTTAAACACAATACCTAGAAATTCGTCACCTTATCCCTTTCTCCGTGGGCTCGGGATTTTCTTTACACCCCATTGACACGTGGTCATGCCGCTTGCATTGTGATCGCGCTCCTGATTTCCAACTTGATCCTTGCCTCGTACATTACAGTGTAGAACCCACCTAACACCCTACATCATCTACCGATGTGCTCTCCCACCATGTATCCCCGACATGTGCACTGAATCCAAACTTCACTCACCAATGATCTCGACATGATGCATTGACCCCGTCGAAGCTTGACAGGTTTCAAAACCCACTTGCACCCAACATCTAGCTCGTTACATTATGTGACATGCTTGTGAAACCCGTGCCTTGACTTCAAATTTACCCTTGACTCCTAGGATCCCCGAGTTGGCTTGGTGAGCCAAATTTTACTCCATGCCACTCGGCGTCTTGAACTCACGTTGCCAAGTGATCTCCCAACCGAGCTACTAGCCCTTCATGCCCAACTCACTACATTGTGAGTTACTCGATGCCCTAGCTAGCTCGCCCAATAGCTCGACAAGATGTTTTTGATCTCTCAATCCAATTTCAACCCTTTTCAAGTTTTTTTTTTGAATTTTTTTAGATTTTTCTTGAATTCTTCCCAAAACTAGAAGACCTTGGGGGTCTGATGAGATGCCCTGAGGATAATTTTTCAACTTTTCCCAAATTTTCCCATTTTAAACCAATCTTTTGGCTAACTCCTGAAACTAAGCCAAAGGGTGGGGGGCCTCCAAATCCTCCAATTTTTTAATCTCTTTTGATTTTCCCTTATTTTCTTGAGCCAAAGGGTTAGGAGAGACTGAGTAAAGTGCCTCAAGGCCCTTAATTCACTATTTACTTCATTTTCTCCGAAATTGGTGAGTTTTATGTCTTTTCAAACCCGAAGAGAAAAAAATTCTCCAATTAATTCCAAACTTCTGAATCAACGTAAATGCTCCAAAAACATGGAATTTTGCCTTAGATTCTTTCATGATGGCCTTGTCTAATGCCCAAGTCTAATTCCCCTATTGTCCATTTTCACCTAGGGGTAAAAGCAGATAACAAGAGCTTCTTGAGGTAAGGTCACACTTTTTAATGCTTTCTTTCATGTTATTTATGTTGTTGGATGTCTAAACCTTTGTCATAGATGTTAAAGGGGAGAGAGTGCAATCAAAAACAATAATCGAATGCTTTGAAGATGTCGGTGTGATTTTTTTCCATCAAGGTTTTTGAGGTTGTTGGCATCAATGAAAAAGGGGAATATTGTTTAACCCTATTTCATTGTTTGGTGTTGTCATTGGTGTCACATGGAATTGATGGCAAAGGAGGGTTAAAATGTAATGAAGATTGGTTCCTTCTCTAGGATGTTTGGTGTTCACAAAGTGGTCTCATGGTCTTTTTGAAAATTTAGGATGGTTTCAGGGTGTTACATGCTTGTTCAGTGAGGTTGGTTCCCATAGGCAGTATGGAGATAATTGGTGTACTTTTATCGGGTGTCTCATAAGTAAGAATTGGTGGTTGAGGATGTGTGAGGGCTCATAGGGTGATCATCGGGTCAAGTATTCGCAATCCATAGTTGGAACTTTCCCATTTAGGCCTATGTTTAGAGCCTAATGAGGTGTATGATCTCAAATAAGGATATGAAAATCCAATAAAATCATGGGAATAACCTAAAAACATTTTCTATAGCATTTATGAGAAACTACAGGTCATACTTCAACTCTTGGAGACAAATTTGAGGTATGCACTAGGACTTCCTTTACGAACTAATAATGGAGGCATAGAAAAATGAAATTTGTATTGATTATACATTCTCATTTATAAGAAATAAATCTATGGACCATGTAGAGAAAGGTGTTCTAGTGATTTAGGTCAAGATTCATGAAATTTGAAGAGAATTGTTGAAGTTATTGAAGTTTTTCTAAAACCGGAGTTAACAAAGGAGGAATAAAACAATGACAAGTCTTCTTATCACTAAAAAAATTGGCAAGCATTCTTCATATAAATCAGAAGAGTATTTTTGAAGATAGTTAAAATTTAGAATTTTGCAAAAAAATTGAAGTCAAATGGTTAAAGGAAAATAAAGTTATCTTCAAATTTCTATCACTTTCCAAACCCTCCTACAAACCCTCTTCAAACCCTTGTTGTGTAATGATAGAGGTAAAATGATTTTGAGGGCATAAAAACATCTGAGAAAGTTGATACAACCACTTAGGGTTGTAGAATATTCCTTTTAGGGAAAAATGATCGCATCCTTGTTCTTTAAGTTTGACTATTTCGCATGAGTTTGACCCTCTTTTGTAAGTTTTTATCTATACAATACAAATTTGAAGATTAAAAGATGAAATTTCTGTGGTAAAATATGGTATGTAATGTGTTCTTATGGTTCATAAAGTTATTTGGGAAATTTTAGTGCATGTATGGTGTGAACTTAATAAAAATCCTCTCCTAGAGCTTAAAGATAGTCAAGTCAAACTAGTTATGAGGGTTTGAAAGGCGTGTTTGGGTATAAACCTATTCTAAGGTGAAATATGATTGTGAACATTTTTATAGATCCAAGATGTCTTGTTGAATCTCAGAATTGCTTTGGTAAAGTGGTGTGAATTCATAGTTTTCATTTCTCTTCAATTGTCCTATATAGCTAGACAATAAGACCGAGAATATGAGTTATGTTTATGATTTTCTCTTTACAACCCCTACATATAAGTTGTTGGAGATGATGTATAGGATATTTTTGAAGTGTTCTTATTATGGTTATCCATGAAAATGAGATTCAATAGGTTAAACTCAATATGGAGAAAAACAAGGTCTTGAATTCCAAATCCCAATGCAGTCTCTAGGAAAAAAATATTTGTTAATCATTTTTTATGAGATGGTACAATGTATGGTATTGTAAAGTATTTCATGGAATTGATCATCTAATAACAATTTCATTGTATCCATGAAGGAGTAATCATATGCATAATCAAACCCTCAACGTGAAGACTAGTCTTGTTACTCAAAACCCTGTTTAGTTATCATGTTATAAGACTAAATGTAGACCTAGAAATTTTTACAAAGCTCATTTCCTTTTATAAATATGGTCTTGAAGTCATATCTAAGCTAATACGGGGTGAGATATTGCTAAATTTTTAAAGGAGTATCTCTATGAACACACGAATGTATTTACTATGATCCAATGCATGAGTTAAGAAGGGAATAAAGATACTATTCTATTCCCTTCTAGTTGAAGATGACCTATAGTTCTCAAATCTTCTTCCTCATGTTTGAAATTGGCTAGAAAATTGGTCCTTGAAATCTATCAACTCAGTCTTGATTGTGATATGATGTTTTCATATCTATGCATGCAAAAAGTGTTCGAATGGTTGAAGAGGATCTTGAAGCTATGATGTATGGAATCCAAGTTTATATTGATGTAAAGAACATTTCAAACCTTGGTTCACATATGTATTTGGAAATTTTTTTCTTCAAATGATCCTTTAAACACCTAGTTTAGGACTCTATTTTTAGCTCAAGCATCGAGTACCCTCATAGGTGCTCAAATAAGGTTTGAAGGCTACATTGTGAGATATGAAGATTATAAAGAGGCTATAGATAATATTATATCATGTTGTAACATTCTTAGTTGAAAATGACACCTCGCACTTAGCCCCTGTATGTGTCTCATACTGCACACTTTCCAAATAATAAGACAAGGTATTTGGTTGATAGTTACAAAGTAGTTTTAGGTAGAAAGGTCTTGTCGAGTAATCAAAAGGTTATAGAGCTGAAAATCCTCTTTTACCATCACATGTTTTAGAGAATATTAATTGTACTGAAAAATTAGAACTTGTACTAGCGATTGCGAGTTAGAAATAATCGTTGCAATTTTAAAAGTTTCCTTTGAAGTGTTTTTCATCTCCTTGTACATATGTTCAAGTGATTTGTTTTAAGATTCATTATAGTTGAAGGTAAAAGATCATGTTTATGAATCTATTCTTGTTTAAAACAACTCATTTTTTAGTATGAAAATGTTGTTGATGTATGTGAGAGTGAGATTATAAGGTGAAAAGAGCCAATTATGTATTGAAAGAAGTGTAATAATAAGTTGTGTATGAAGATGTATGAGCTAATCTAGGATCACTATCTATTGTTTTAGAAACTTTTTCAAGTGAGTGATAAAAATTTGGAGTTAAGTCTAATTAAGAGCTTCACAAATATGAAAGTGGGTGATTTCATGCAAGTCTCAGCTTACAGAAGAGTCAAGTAGGTGTTTGATCTCATTGTGAAGTTGGTGCTTTATGTTGAGTTGGTGCTCAACAAATTTGTAACCTTTATAAGCATAATGCATTGGTTCAGTGGGTTTTCTCCCATCTTGGGTTTCCCACTTAAAATTTTGTCTCTCCATGTGTTTTTCTTGCTGACTTCATGTGAATTGTGTGGTTGCTTCTTCCATATTAAGTTGAAACAAATTTATTGGTTTTGAGTTGACATTGATTCATCCCCCTCTTAGTGTCATAATTTCTAACACAACAACCTAGTTCACCATGTGACACACCCTCTCTAATACAGATACTAGTACGAAATTTTGATGATCAATTAACAACTTTTCCATTGCATAATTTATTGGTAGATAATTGTTATGCTAATATTAATGATGTTGTTATGCCATATGTAAAGAATTTGAAAACATGGGAATTATGGGCCAAATATTTGATGAAGAAAATAAATGCCCATTTTCAAAACCATTCCCAAAGAAATTGTTTATTTTCTTTAGTTTAAAATGAGTGAGGAAAGATAGATGTATTGTTGAATCAAGCTCTCTTAGGTGCCATTATAGTAAGCAATGACTACAATGATAATTTTTTAGATGTAATGTTAAACAAGTTATAAAATTTAAATGGTGAAGCCCAAGCTTACTATAACAAATGGTTTGGAGAAAAAAACTTGGTTTTCATTGCCAATGCAAAAAAATATAGAGTTATAAGTTTAAATATTTGTTTGCATTGAAATTTTAGTTTAACATATTTAAACTTTTAAAATAATACTATTTATTTATTCAAATGCGTCAAGATATAAAAATTAAAGAATGAAGTACTTGATATTTGATCTTCTTCATGTGAAGAATGCACTTAAAATTTTAAATAATACTATTTCATTGAAGGAAAAATTGTGATCCTTAATAAATATAACAACATAATGAAGAAAATAATTAAGGAGCACCACATGGATCCATAAATATTGTTCAAGTAGATATTATATGTGGCTCCTAGTTTACTTTTAGTAGGTGATGCAAAAAAACAAGATAGGGAAAGTCTCGCTAGTATCAATGTAGCAGATGACGATCTAATTAAATTAGGATCAATCATTGCAAATGATACAAGACCAAAGGGAACATCATATAATGAGACTGCAATTCCTTATATTGTATGACTATAATTGTAATACTGAGAATTGAAATGTAAATCTCAAATATCAATTGAGATGTTTTGCACTTTTGTAAATTGTTTTGAAACAATTTAAATTGACACTTTATTAATATATTGTTTTCATATAATCTACGGTATTTTTTCATAACAATGTAAAGTATTTATAAATATGAGTTTTATTCATAATTAAAAATTTCATCTATTATTCTTGTATTTTATAAAAAAATATAAGAAATAAGGATCTTGAAATCATCTATCCGAGAAATAAACATAACCATAAAAATTTCATATGAATTTTTAGATAGGAATAAATATTTATATAACATGCCTCTTACAAGATAAAATCCTAACAATTAGGTAGCTAAAACAATCTTTAAGCAATCCATTTTTCCTTAGAGATATTTGTATCTAATGTGTTAGTAGAGAATCCGACTCTTGGGTCATTATTTAGATCATATTATTGCTTGTTGTATTAGTGACTCCTCTTCTTTTAGTAAGTGAAGTCCAAGTTGAAAGTTCCCGTTCATAAGGAAATGCATCCATGGGATAATGTGAAACACTCAATCTCAAACATGCATCCAAATTATTATCCAACCTATTTCGATGCTTTGATTTAATAAAATATAGTTCCACAAATCCCGTTCATCTTCTACTAATCCCAAAATCATCATTTGTAAAATCTCATATAACTAAAAATATTCACTAATATTTTCCTACATAACGCTAATTCGATCTGATTTTCCATAGCCTTGTGATAGCTCCATTTTCCGTTGGATCATTTAGATACAATTATTAATCAATAATTGTAAGTGTAGAATGTGTGATTTGAGATGTTAGTAAATATTTTTAAAAATGCCTTATTTTCAACTCCATTTATCTATACATACCTATTGAAATACTTTATCGAACAATTATATAATTGAAAAATTTATGAATTCTTCTTTGAGACCATCAATAATGTTCGAAATATGGGATTCACTACTCATATGACCTCTAGCACATCATCCCTTTTAAAATGATCACAAATTTCTATGGATAAGCTTTTTGAAATCTTTCTCAATTTCATTTATGTATCAGAAATAACAATGTCATATAAAACATGTGTTACAGGAACTTCTTCAATTTTTGCTCCCATCAAATCAACTCTTTTTTGAAACGTATGCATTGGTATCTCCTTCTCATTAATAACTATACAAATATAATCCTTAATATTTAATTTCAAATAACAATTAGGATCATTGATGTATGTCAACTTTTGTCAACTATAAAATACATGATATTTAAAGTTGTTTTGGGAAATGTATAAAATATATAAAGTTTGATATACATGTTTTCTTAACCGTATGAAATCAACAATATATATGGACCTCTCTTGAGAATTTTTACTCAAACAATTGATTTCCTTCAACATGGAGAGAATTCCACTTAATGTTAGTAACGTTTCTAAATCTATTAAATGGTACAATAATTATTTCACCTTGTCAAATTTTCTACGATATTTATACATAAAACCTATCAACGACAAATATTATTCAAAAAAATTGCATACAGGTTCATACATGGAAATCTATCTTATATCAACATCTTTTAGAATTTTTGCTACCATCAATCAATCCATTTGAAAATTTCTAGAACTCTATAAATATTATGGGATTTATAAACATACATGTATGTAGGTCGTGGATAATCTCTTCAAATTTTGCAACACTCTCAAATGTGCTAACTATTTTGTATCAAAGATTCATTATATGTGCCATGCAATGGATTGAAATCATATATGAGGTAAAAAAATGTATTCAAATGCAAAGACAATTTATATGCCCTTGCATTACTGATGCACCATCTATACCAATGCACACCAACTTAGTAGCGATACTATAATCATCCATTCCTGTCATACCAATAAAACTTGAAATAACCAACTTGTAAATGTTCTCTACATTATAATTTTATATCAGTTTATTGACTATTAATAAATTAGGTTACCTTAGATGGTTCTAAAAAGCATAGACATGAATGAAAACCCATGATGTGTTTTCAACTATTGTGACCCCATAAATGTATAATGAGATAAATCATGATTTTTACTTTTTATTTCAAATCCTCCTTCTTAATGATTGCTAGACATTTCTCCATTTCCCAAGCATTGTTGTCTAACCAATGTGATTGTGGAATATTAGGGAATCTATTATGTTGAAATAAAATTTTATAATCCTAAAAATCATAAATAGGTCTTCCCTTTTTATAATGTGGTAAATAGTTGAGAATTTTATATTTTTGGCACATAGATTAGATTGAACAACTTTTTGTAACTAAGTTATAATTGTTCCTCCTTTATCAACAAGTTTTTCTAGTCGTTTATGTTCATTTTCATACTATATTGCATACATGACATGCATGCATTCTTTTTCATTTTTCCATTAGTGTGTTCATTTTATTTGACCATCTTTTTGTTTAATCGATACATACATTTTGCCACAATGTTTCTAAATTGTGTCTAGCATGAGTTGCATTTGGTAATCTTTTCCAATTTTTCAGCTACAAATTATACATTTACATTCTGTTGGAGTATCATTACCTTTTTCTGGTTGTACTAGTTCAATGAATGGATACGTAGCTTTTCATTCAAACTTAAAATACCTTATGATGGTCCATCTACTTATCTTTCTTTCCATAGATTTTGGGTTTTATTCTCACCTGTAATAGGTTTTGATCATTTTATGTATAAATATATCGGTTTGGTGGATCTCATCATTGGAAATGTGATTTATTCTCTTCCTTTTCAAATAATTGTGATAGAATTTACAATGAAGTTGATTTTTGATGACTATAAATATATTCTCCTTTTTACATACCATAATCTTAAATGTAATTTTTGTCAAGTGTAGGCACATAATTAGGATTGTCCTCAAGTGGAGGCATATCTTCTTCTTGTTGCATATCGTAATCATGAATGTTGTCTAATGTAGGAACATAATGAGGATTTTCCTCAAGTGGAGGCATGTCATCATCAATGGGTTCTGCATAAAAAGGGATTTTTGAATTTTTATTATTAAGTATATTATTGCAATTTGTAATTTGAAAATAAATAAGAAGGCTTAATTATTTAGTTAATACATAATACCTATATTTGGTGTGTATGGTAGTTGCATCTGCATGACCCCTTTTTGTGGATGGCTAAAATAAGATAAAATATTACCTTTTTTATGATTGGCTCGCCATATTTTGATTACCTTTTGAACCTTGGTGAGGCATCGACGAATGGATGGATGGTAGGTTACGCATCGCATGGTCATGTGTCCGAAGAACACAACGGGGCATCTAGAATATGTATATGTGCATCTAAGCTATATAGCGGGTATCTCAAGAAAGTAGCCATGAATTTAAAGAAAGAATCTAGGTATCTAGATTTGGTATACAAAAGTTTGGGATATAGCTAAATATCTCCAAAATATAGTCAGCATTTGGATGAGATCACACATCTAGAATTTGTGGTAGTGCATCTGGAATATGCAGTCATGCACTTGTACTTAGGATTTTACACTATGCACATGGGTCTCTTTAATGTGGTTGAAATATCGTATGGAATTTGAATTTCCACAGATGTTTACATTTTTAGTAGTATATGTTCGAAAATGTACCCAATTTTTGTTTTGAGGAAACAATGATATACATGCATGAATATGGAACTTAATTTAAAAACTATATGATCTCGAACCACACAATTAACTTCCATGTGGAAAATTTAGGTGAAATTCTACTCGTATGACTCCTTAAAATCGACAACTACAAATTTTAAATATGTAAATATTCATGAATTAGTGAGAAATCGATACTAAATTTTTTTCCTATATAGTAGTTATTTCGGGGTTTGAAGATCTCACTAATCACACTTAGGTGCATGGATTCCTTGGACATATATGTTATTAACAGAAGTTCATCAAAGGATATGCCAAGATAGTTATGAAACTAGAGGAAATCTTAAAGACTAAAGGGATGTCTACTAGAACGATGCGCAATAACATGATTTTGATCAATTTAAGGAAATATTAACCACTGCGACTATCCATCCCTTCCTTGCATATAATTTTCCATTTCATATCCATGTGGATGCCTCAAAACTGCAATCATATCTATTTTCACACAATCTAGTGAATGAAACATTAATCATCCCATCTGTTTTGCAATCCAAAATTTAACACCTTCTCGAATTAATCTATACAACTACAGAGTGGGAGGGTTTATCTATGGTGTATGCACTTCATAAGTCTAGGAAACATATTTTGGCTACCCCTTTTATCTTTTATACTGACCATATGGCTCTAAAATACTTGGCTAATAAGATGTGCTACAAGGTCAAATTTGTAGATGGATTCTCTTGTTCCAGGAGTTTGATTTTTCAGTAATAGTGAAACTTGGTAAGAGTAATCTAGGACCTAATCACATTTCACACATAAATTATGGGGAGGATGCTTAAAGTATTGAAGATACCAAGCTAGATGCCCATTCATTTAGGTTATAGTGTGCACCCAAAGACTATGAAGACATATCAATATTTTTACGCATGGGTATTACACCTCAAGGGATGAAGACTATGGAAAAAATGTAATTAGATATACGCACTCCACCTCATCAACTAGGTGAAGGATACATTTACAAAATGGGTCATGATGAAGTAATATACAGATGTTTCTTGGAGCATGAATGAAAAAAATATGGAAGAGGTGCATGGTGGTATTGCTAGAGGACACTATGTTGGATAAGCCACCATGAGCAAGATACTTCTAGCGAGGACTTTGGTGGGAAATAATTTATAAAGATACCAAGGATTTTGTATGGGCATGTGACTATTTTCAAAGGATTGGTAAACTAGGACAAAGGGATGAGATACCACCGCACCTTGTTTTATACACGTAACCTTTTGAAAAATGGGCTATTGATTGTATTTGTCTAATTGTATATAATCACTTATACCTGTTATTTAACATGGAGGGCTGAATTTACACCCACCAAGGACTATAAAATTGCTACAACTAAGCGTTTACTATGGGAAAACATTATAAGTAAATTTTGGACTGACCATTAAGCCTAACCAAAGTGATAGGGGTGCTCATTTTTCTAATGATAACATCAAGATATTGTTAACAAAATTCATGGTAACACATCAAAGGATTACTTTTTTCACGCACAAAGTATAATGGAATAGTAGAGGCCTTCAATAAAATATTGAACTAGACTTTGAAAAATATTTTCTATGTTGGTAGGAAAAATTGGGATGATAAAGGTTTAACTGTACTTTAGGCATACAAAATTACTTATAAGAGGTTGAATAAAGCCACAAAATTTCAGTTATTATTTGGTGTGCAAGTAGCATTTCCTATTGAATTTATGTTACCATCCTTATGCATTGCATGCGTAGGAGTACTCACGGATAAATAGACATTGTAAAAATGCATTGAAGGGTTGATGCAATTGGATGAATAATGCACCATTGCAAGATGGATCCCAAAGATAGACAAGTCACGAAAAAAGTCCTAACATGATAGGAATATTTTGAACAAGTCTTTCTCAGTTTGTGGGATGGTACCTCTGTATGAATCAAAGATTGTGTTCCTCGTGAGAAACCTACGGAGTACAATGGTCGGGACCATTTAGAGTAACCAAGATCTTTGAGTTTAGCGCATGTCGATTCTGAAGTGCTTGATAGAGAAATTTTACCTAGTTACTTAGATGGAAGTAGGTTGAATCACTACTATAAATAAGATTCTTTTACATTATTTTTGTAATAAGGCAGTATTGTCATTTAGTGTAGATTTTCTATTTCAAGTTTTGTTTTGATATTTTTAATAAGTGTGTTCGTGCATGGGGATGATTTATTTGTGAAATTTGATGTGCAGAGGACCACACATACCTTTAGTATGGGGTAAAAGATAATTACATGTTGATGGTGAATGAATTAATGGTGCTAAGGATAAAAGGTGGAATATGTTTCTCACTAATGTACAAAGAAAAGGTGGCTAAACAATGAGGTAGCGGGAAAGGTAACTCAAGGTAGGTAGCGTGGAGGGAAATATACTCATATGACATAGAGGAAGGAAATGTGTGGAGTGGGAAGGTGCATGCAATGTAATTTTCATCTTTGGAAAGTAGTTGTGTTCCTAAAAGTTATACATGCCACATATGGGGAAGATACCTATCCAACATAGACTTAGTGTAAAAATTAGGTAAGTAACCACATTAATTCTCATGTGCAGTAGAGAATTACATGAAACCTAAGAGAAAAAAATTATATAAGGGGAGGATATTGATTGTATTTCTCACTTATGCAGTGAGAAATCTTATAATTTGTGTGATTTAGTTAATTTGAGTAGTGACAACCTAGGGAAACCATGAAACCAACAACCAAATATTATGAGCTCCTTGCTTTATTGGAAGGATTGAAGTCATAGAGGATAGAGTGGTACCTAAGGATGGATTTGGAGAGTTACACTATGAAGATTGAGAAGTGTGAAGGGTGGATGTGTTGAATGGTTTGTCATGGAGTAACTTATAGAGATAGGGCACGTAAGATTGAATTTTTAGAGTAAAGTGTGGTTGCAAAGAAAGGTTTTCAATGAAGCTACCAAATTGTGAAGAATTGAGACTATGAGAAGAAAAATGGTTTTGTACCTAGGGAAAATGATTTATAGGGTTACCTTTGATCTCAAATTATAAATTTGAAATAATGACACTAGTGAAGAAGGCATCAATGGAAAGAACAAAGGGGAGTCCCATGATGACTATTTTTAGAGATGCAATACACAAAAGAGGTCATTATTGGGAATGAGTGGGAGTCAAAGGTATGGATGTGTAAGATAAGCGAGTACAATCATCATGCTTCGGTGCATGAGGGATACATAAGTAATGACACTTTGGAGGACACATGCTAACACATGGAGGAAGGAAATATAATTTGTGTTGGATGACGGGGTATATAAGAATTTGGAGAGTGGTGGTGTGTTGCATGAACTCTTTGAGCTTCCATTCTTGAGAAAGCACATGTGATTATTTAAATGGATGGTATGAATGGTCCATAAGGACTATCTCTACTTTGTGGAAAGAAATATGTGCATCACTACCCAACTAATCAAAAAATTAACTAGGTTGAGAGATAGGGGTGAGAAGATTGTAATAGATATGCATGATGAGGAAACAAATGGAAGCAAAAGCCTCAAGATTGTAATATCGGAGGGAATCCACAAATTTAACATTTCAAACATATAAAATCCTAGAACAAGAGTGGTTCTATACTTGGTTAGTTACAAACTAGGAGCCTATGAGAGATGGTCGAGAGATGAACAAGAAATTCCTACATATCACGCACAAGATGGAGAATGGGAATAAGTAATATTTTACTTTTTACATTGTATAGAGTATTATCTAAAAAGAACAAACCCAACATGAAAGGATTGAAAAGATAACTTGGGGGTCAATTATGCTACCGATTGTATTTTAGGAGATTGGAGTCCCAGATAGACCATCATAGAGTTGGTGGGAAGACCCAGTGGTTATTTAATCCCTTGTGAGGAGGTTTGCAAAGTATACTTGTGATGGGGCAATCATAAATGCTTACAAGGATCACTTGGAATTATGGTAAAATAATATTTTGATTCCTTTGAGAATGAATGGAACATACGTAGGGAGCTACCAATTGTATTGGTCATGCAAGTAGAATTAGTTATGATGCAACACTTATGTCTTGAAAAGTTTTTTTGATGAATGGAGAAATGGCTCCTTGGTGCAAGGTGCCTTAAAATTCATAGATAAATACTCCAAGAGTGCAAAGTGAAGCAGGATCAAAGACACATAACCATGTAAATTTAATGTATATAAGGTAGGCGTAGTGCAAAACCTCATTTATTTCTAAAAAACTGAAGCAATTTTTTTCCCTTCCACACTCCATTCATGGATTATGCAACATAGTTAAATCGAACAAATCGCTTAACAATTTTAAACAACTATTTATTTAGTTAAGTTTTATCTATCCAATAACTCTTCCATGTATAAACCTTTTATAGCTTAGAATGGTGCCTCTATATCTCCCTTCAACCCACTCTAACCGAACAATCATACAATCTTTAATTTGTTCATGTTTATATTTTTATAAGGTTGATATTATTTATGTTTCCATCCTTAAATGTCTATGCTGAAATTCAATTACTTGACTTCATACTCTTATATCTGACATATATGAGTGAGGATATGGTGAAAAAATAATGCAATCATCTATTTACATTACTTTGCACAATTTTTTCACCGTATGCGTTTACATATTATCCTAAGACCGCATAAAAACCTTAAGGATGTAGTCTTTTGTCACCAAACAAATATCTCAACATAGTTATTTGGATATTTTTGTTTTAGAGGATGAACATGTTAAAAAAGAGGAAGCGTGTTCTTTATAGAACCATCTTCGTAAATGAAAACAACCAAAACCTTCTCGAGGTATTTTTGGAATAGGGAGAGACCACATAATGGGTTATCGTCATTACATCCTCTTTTCCTTTTCCATAAGTACCCCTAGTTGTAACTATGTCTATATGTTGGCTTAATGATGTAAGATTATATTCAATCTACGTTGTAATATTGATTTTTATATCCTTAATCAAGTTTCATCATACATCAAGTTCTAAGAACTTTGTGTCATTGTCTTATTTATTTGAATTATAACTAAGGGCTCTCTGTAATACTCTTCTAAATAATTCATAATATTTCAATGAGTTCGTGATAACTTATTAGAATAATAGACTAACTATTAGTTTCAATTTTAGTAATATCAATTCAATTCTATCACATGATCTCAATTCAAGGACTTGTTTGGTTTATTAATCGATTTCTTATTACGGACCTTCAAAATTATGAAGTACATGTTATAATAATATTCACTACAATATATAATTTTTTTAATTTTTACTTAATAATCATTACCATTGTTCCAAAAATAATTAATGTGTCCAATACATGTTTTTCTGAAATCTTTACTAAATTATACTATATCAAAGAAAAACTTTAAAAAATATAACCATCAAAATAGGAATGTAAATTATAAATACTCTTTTATACCATGTTCAATTAAATAGACCCATTATATATAATCAAAATAGAGAGGTTTTTTTGGTGTTAATTTTGAGCTTGCACCATGTTTTGAAATATGTCCTCAAAAAAAAATTGTCTTCCATGCTTACCAAGGTCTGTAACACATGAAAATTTGTATACCTTCGAAAACAAATCAATGTTGAACTAAGAAAGGTACTAAATCTGTGTGTAAATTTTTGTGGTAATCCCAAGTAGCCATGCCCATGTTTTTATGTAGAAAATTCCTTTTGAAAGTTTCCAATGAACCATGTAAAAATCCTTGCAAAATTCCTTGTGTGTCAATTCGTCCAGTTCTTATGCAAATTGCATTTTATTCCCTGACGCCTAAAAACACAAGGTATGTTTTGGTTTACTTAGCGATGATCGGGCCTAATTTGAATGTTTTTAGAAGTTATGTAAATCTGCAAAGTACAAAATAATTCCCAAGTCCCAATGGAATATTCTAGGAATATTTGCAAGAGAATAATGCAAAAGGAAGACACATCGTTGCTCCCCCAAAGGAAACACGTGTAAATATATTATTGGAGTAGGAGACAAGCCTTTTATTCACCTTTGCATTTTACACCTGATAAAGTGCAAAGTACGAGTAGAAATTTTGAATCTTGAACTGGTACATGTATCAACTCTGTAATCAAAGTCAACAGTGGGTGATTAGGTCAAATTTACAGTTTTGCACCCCTTCAACAAATGAACAAAAATAAGGTAATATGGCAAAAAGAAGGTCGGGAAGCAGGGAAAAAGGGAAAAAATTATGATTCTTAGAAAAATGCAATTGGTAAAAAAACCTAAGGCCCAATGACTTAGGTACATGGACTAAGCATATGGCATACACATGGGAGCAGAAAGAAATGCATTTCACATGTTACAAAGATGGTGTGTGGATCATTTTACAAAATTCTTCTAAAGCTCATTAAAAGGCTAAAAGGGGGTCATTAATGCACTATCCATATGGGAGTAAGTCCCATTAATGTGAATGACTCGTGTAATGGAGATACATGGATGATAGGATGTAAAAAGATTGCAATGGTTGAAAAGAAAAAAAAAGATGAGAATTATAAAAATTCCCCACAAATGTAATCTTTGGAATTAATGCATGAATCCATGAGTAGTTAATGTTTTAACTTGTTATAAAGTATTCTAGTAGTACTCAACGGTTTGTTGTTCTAAAGTATTTTTAAGTAGTATTGAAGGAGAGATGAAGCAAGAATTAACCCCAATGATCAGATTTTGGTTGCAGTTCTTTTCAAATCGGAGTTCGAAGCAGTGGTGAAATTTTTGTTAAAAGGTGAGTTCATCAGCTCCCATATATTATGTGATATTTTGAGAATTAGTTTTAAAAGGTCTAGGTTTTTTTGAAAGTAGGTTTGATAAAACTGTGTTGGAATCATGAAGCTCCAACTATTACCCATGAAAACAAGTTCCAATCTTAGTTCCCCCTAGACAAAATTATAGATTCTGATATTACATCTGTCAACCTAGAATATTTTAGGCTAGATGTTATATTCCCCTTAAAGAAGTAACAACATGAAATAAATATCCAATAGTTGTATTGACCTCATTAAAAATTTCTTCGTACTACACCATTCTCGAAGCTTGTATGGGTGTGTTCTCGAACTATAATCCTACAACTAGAGAAGTTCGGGATGGGAAAGGAGATTTGGTTTTATCTTTCCAAGAGTAGGTGTTTGACAGAATGTTGGGTTTTCCTCCCACAAGGAAGAGGGGGATATTACCAAGGATTCAACATAGGAATAATGGAACTCACATTCAAAGAAGTGGACAAAGTTTATGAATTCCCATTGGCTGACCAATCCATGAAATTCCACCCCTAGAATGACAAATAAGTTGAATAGAACTAAATTTATTGAGGAAGTTGGAGATGTGATTGTATTGTTGAACCAAGTAATGGGTATTGAATCTATTACCTTTTCTAGGAATGGATGTTTTTTTCATTCAAGGTAAACTTACAAATAAAAAACCTCTCCCATGGGTTGAGATAATAAGTAACCGTATTCATGAACAAATGATGGGAGTTTCCTAGATTGGGTAAGAGGAGAAAATCCTGACATGGAAGAATTTTTCATGTCTTCTTACTTGGTTTATAATATTGATTTTCATAGATATTTTCTAGAATTACTGATGGATGGTGAGCTTAGCATCTCCAAGGTGTATAATGTATTCTTTTAGCTGAAGTTGAAAAATTGTGAAATGCATTACATAAATATTGCTAATCACTTCTTTACACCCACAATTTATTTATACCACCTTGACTGGGAGAATTTTAGATTTTCCCCTAATGCTAAGAGATTTATTACTCAATATGGGTGTTATTTTATCCAATTCATGACCTTTTCATATATTAAGGTTAGTAGTTTTGATGGGAAACCCTACTTGCTCCCCAGGTGTGTAAGTGACAAATGGGCACTGATGGAATTGGTTAGGCAATTTTTATTAGTACACCAAGTCATTTCCCAAAAGCATCTAACATCCCCTATCAAGTTCCCCATGATCATTGGGAATTACACTTGCCCAAACATCCAGAAGGAAAAAACATTGGAAGGATAAATGAACTAGATGTATGCAGGATAGATTTGAGGAAAGAAAACATTATGATATAAAGCATCTTTTACATAATGTTGCACCCACTCAGATAGAGCATAAACCTCATTATGAGGATTTCTAGATGAATTTTGCAGATGAAAGGGAAGTCAGAAAAAGAGAACATTCAAGAATGACATTGTCCTAGATGATTGATTTTGGGGTTATCCAAGCTCTTGAAGGGTTATAAGATGATGGTAATGTGATTAGTGAAGATTACATCTGGGATAACATTTCTTCTCAGCCTTTTCCACTAGTTAATTGGGATGCTGATGAGAAAAATATAATCAGAAAAGACCGCAAATATCATCTGACTTTCCTTAAGGTGGTTATTTTCAAAAGGAGTGGATGTAAGTTACCAACATACCCTAGTATTAAGGGAATACATGGCTAGCAATCTTATTGATGATGTTATTCCTCCATATCGGAAGGTTTATGCAAATATGGATATTTCATGGAGACATAGGCTTAATATTCCTTCGAGAGGTTGGAATGTATGCCAATAATGAGTGATGAAAGTGCCTAGGTTAGTAGAACTTGAATTCCCCTTCCTCAGACAACTAGAAGAACTAGAGAAATGCTTCAGGAAGGTATGGTCGAGGGCCTTATTTTTCATGCTACCCCCTTACAGGTTGTCCTAGCATCTGTTTTAGGATCCAAAGGAAAGGAGAAAATGATGGAATCCACTCCTAAGAATCCTAAGGAAAAAAATTATTTGAAACTCCTCATGAATTTGAAACACCAAATACTGGTCTGCAAGAATCAGAGGAGGAGGAACAATTCCATCTTTAGAAGAGGAAGTGAGATAAGGTGTCTAAATGGGTTGATTTAGAGGAGGAAGAGACCACTAGATAAATAGTAGATATTGATGTCCCTGTATTTTCATTTGCTATCACCCAGTCTCCTATAACTATGCTCATTGAGAAACATGTACTGTGATGGCAACCTTTCCATTCAAACAATTGTTTCCCATCATGGAACAACCCATTGTGAATTCTCCTATTAATGATCTTTTAGTTATTTCAAAGCATAAAACTGAGATTACCCCAAAGAAAATTCCAAGTAGTGGGGTGGAAGAAGAAGAAGAAATTATTGAACATGAATTACTGACCTCATGCGAGGAGATTCTAAGTACAAATAACACATAGAGACTTCAAGTGTCATGGTTTTCCCGATTATAAACAACGTAAATTTCCAAAGTCTGTCATTCTTAAAGTAACACATTTTAAATTTATTAATACCAACTGACCCTAAAGGAGGTGTAAGATTGGGAACCAATAGGTTCATAATCGATACAAAATATCTCAAGTTGCGAAAATAAATTTCTTTAATATTCAAATAAAAAAATTGTAATAGTATTATGCAACAAATCATATGCCCATTTGAAAATTATATTTCCTAACATTTACATGTTCTAGATTCTCGCTTATCGAGCATTTGGTTTATCATTCATGTTTTCGATTGCAATTATGTATTTCTTGCTTATATGAATTACACTAGATCCATCCTTAGTGATTAATTTTTGGTTATTTGTTCAATATTGTGGTGTGAGCATTTACTTTGCAATATTGAATGAAATTATAAAATCCTCACTAAAATCATTTTGTTGATGGATTTTTGTAAGATTTTGAGTGAATCTTAAGTGTATGAGATCAGAAGCAAGAAAAACTTCATTGAAATATTTGCTCAAGCCTTTATGCTAAGTATTTTAAGGATTGTGTGGAATATTTGTGCTAATTGAGTATCAATGAATGCAAATCTTCCTTTAAGTAGAAAATGTGATTAATTGGTGAATTTTTATTTATTATCTAGAATTTTATATGTTTCGAGTGAATATTGTAAGCAATTTTCATTTAAAGATCCATTATCTTACAATCCCCCATCCTTACAAATATAAACATACCTCTAGTATTATTGTGTAATACAAGCCCTTCATCAGTCATTTTGTTGTCTTACTTACAAATATCAATTAGAGGAACCTTTGATTTCATTTTCCTTTATCAAAAAATGCAACAACAATGCAACTCATCTACCAATAGTAACCTGTGTCTGGTGAAATAAGTGTATACATCACTTTGTGTGAAAACTGTTGAAAGTAAATTGTTGTGTTTATGGCCATGCTTATCCCAGACTGATCCATTGTTCTAAAAGAGTCAAGAAGAAAAATATTTACCTCTCCAACTATATTTTTCAGGGTTACCCTTGGGTTTTCTCACCTTGGTCAAAGGAAAGACCAAAAATAATGATGTTGGATATACCTTATGTATGTGTCACCCAACCACTCGAAATCTGGTCTAAATAATTTTTCGAGACATTTCCCGATTATAACAACGTAGATTTCCAAAGTCTGTCATTCTTAAAGTAACACATTTTAAATTTATTATTACCAATCGGCCCTAAAGGAGGTGTAAGATTGGGAACAATAGGTTCATAATCGATACAAAATATCTCAAGGTTGCGAAAATAAATTTCTTTAATATTCAAATAAAAAAAAAATTTGTAATAGTATTATGCAACAAATCATATGCCCATTTACAGAAATTAAACATTCTTTACAAGATTACTTAATATAAAATAAAATATTTTTGTGATTATCCTATATATATATGACCAGAAAGGTAGTAATCAAATATAATAACAATAAATCAATCCTTCGTGTTCTCTTAAATGCTTCTCATATTTAGGTATGTACATCTATTAGGAGAGAGGACTATACATGGGCTAGTGATTAAGCTAAAATGCAATATATGTAGCCTAATTTTATGTTATGGTAGCAATAAATAATGTAATATATAAAATACAAAAAAATATCAAAGCAAGCTAAGAAATAAATAATGAAAACCTAATGTGAAAATAAGGGTAAGATGCCTTAGTTGATTCACATTATTTCGAAGGTGTACAGGATCTGGAAAATGAATAAATTGAAGCATTGATTATCGAGACTCAAACATAGAAAAATGTATATCTGCACATATAAGATAGACCTGGGGCTCTCGGAGAGGAAGGGGGTGTCGTAAGGAGCACAGGTGCGATTATGGGTGCCTAGGTCTCTAGAAATTCTTAGAAACTTAAATTTTTGGGTTCCAAGATGTTCATTGATGTTTTCCATTTGTCACTATGGATTCAAACAATGATTGTCAAGGTTGCAATAAACCTTCAATAAATAATGAACATCTAAAACCCTAAAATAGACATCAAATCGCAAAAAAAAAGATGCAAAATGAGGGGTCATACTATCCTAAGTCACCACAATGGTGGAATTACAATTGAGATCCACATTACATCTCATACCTAATGTAGTTCTGTGTGTGTGTGTGTGTGTGGAATCATGCCATAGGTTTCTCTTATGCCACTCGTACTTAGATATCAAGCAAGTAGCTAGATGTAGAATGTGATAAATGTGTGCATGGAATAAAATGAAATTCCCTCCTATGAAGTGTATGTAGATGAACCACCCTTGTGTCCATTGTGATGGAGCTAGATAGATGCAATGGAGCTCTTAGATGTCTTGATGGATACAACGTTAGGTGGAGATAGTATATGCTTAGTGTTTTATCCCTTGGTATGATCACATAAATTTATATTTATATGATTCCTTCACTTAAATTTCATAATTAACCCCGAAAACTATGACTACCAAAAAATTAAGATGCTCAAATAGATAGAAAGGACCCAAAAAGTGTGAGTAAAGTAAAAAGAGGATATGGGCACCCATATTAGACAAGGGCTCTAGCACCGACATCTGGGTTGGGCATTGGTGTACAAGATGACCAATGCCAAAGACTAAAAGGAAGACAAAGAAGATTAGGGTGTAAGATTGAAAGTAAAAATATAAAACAATGAAAGGTTTCTAAAGACATGGGTTACTTAAACTTATTCTTTCTTAGGAATCATATGAATAGTAATATGTAATTTGCTAGTGTGTGGGATCCTATGTGTCCTCCACTCACATATGGAGGGTCATCTCACATGGGTTAGGTTTAGGGTTTGATTTTGCGTCATTCACTATGGTTACTCAAAGCACCCTATATGTACCCCTGTCATTCCCGATTTATGAGTATGCCAAGACACTCCGTTTTCTTTCCTGTATGAGCAAGCTTTGTTTTTGTTGTGTAATTTCTTCCATTTTTATCAATCCTTACAATTACATTGGAGCCATTATGATTCATTGGAGTGCAACTACTTTGTGCTTTGCATCATTTCGATTCGATTCTAGCAAACTCTTTCATGGTATTAGAGTGATATCGGGTAAACGTGCATTCATCATTTGAGTTACAATTACTATTGGTCTCGATTTTTACTCCTCATGCAAGTTTTTTGATCATTATATTATGTAAATTTAGTGCTAACGTATTTAACAAGGTGTTCTTGGAAAGTTGTCATTTGGTTGTGTTCTTCGTGCATGTGCGGAGTCTCCTTGATTTTTGGGGTTTGCTGACTAAATTTAATTAGTCTGAGATAAATTGGATATCAATTAAAACAAGAGGTTATATTTTTCTAGTTTTTAAATCAAATTTATTAAACTGGAAGTAAATTTTTGGATCTCTGTTTCTGGTTTCTCTGTGTTTTTTTGCATGTATTTTGTAGAAAATATGTCTTTTCACCTTTGTAATCATGTCTTAGCCAAGTCGTGTTCTTCACCCTCTGAGGCCGAGTCCTCTATCCTTTTTAGCTCGAGAATGTGTGGTGTTTTGGCTCTACCCCGATATTTCTCTCTTCCTACGTTGTCCTCCATTCATGCCCGCCGATCTGGTCTTCCCCCATCCTTAGTCGAACTACTCGTGCCCTCAACTCTAGCTCGCCCGCTCAACTGCAACCTCACCTTGGCTCTTCCCGGTGGCCACGTCTCGACTTGCTCACGAGCTCCCATTGCCTTGCCTTAGCCCTAGTTTTCCACTCCCACAAGCTCTTCCCTATGCTTCTCTTCTCTACGAGCTCTGCCTTGCCCCGTGCTTGATCCCACTCCCAGAGCCTCACCTGCTCCACCCGGATCTCAAGCATTCACCTCTCCTGCATGTTGAGATCATTGTTCCCACTCCAAGCTTCTCGTCTTTCTCATGCCCGAATGGTCTCCACCCAACATGGGATCCTCCCACCTCCCAGTCTAAGCTCCCTATCTTCCCTGCACCTGACTGCACCCAACTCGGGATCCTCCCACCTCCAACGGTTTCCACCGAGCCACGTGCCGGTTGGTAAGTTTTTTTAAATTTCATTTTTGGTGGGATTTCTTTCGGGGTGTTCATTTTTTTGGGTGGGTATTTCTTTTAAAAGAGAAGTATATTTGAATTTTAATTAGGATTTCATTATCTTAATTAGTTTCTATTCGTAATTAATTAGATTTAATTGTAATTAAATCTATTTCTATTAATTACGATCTCTTCCTTTCGATTAGTAAAGTATTAAAAACGTCTTTTAAATTAACATTATTTGTCATTTTTAAAAAACTCCAATAGCTCTAAAATTAGCCAAATTGGATGTTTCAAAATGGTAATCTTTAGGCGTTATTATCGATTTTTTTACTAATCATGCACTCAAGTGTGCAGTGACACTCTGAGCACCTATTTTCCTTCGAGCACTTTTCCGGCATTCTGAAGATCATCGGGACTCATCTTGAGTTCATATAAAACTTGTCTTTACCCTTATTATTGCTTGCGACTAGTGAGCACATCTACCACAGATTTGTAGCAAGGGGATATCCATTGCGATGTGAGACGCTTTTTCTCACAACCAGGATTTGATTTCACCCTTTTTAATTTTTTTACACATTGTGCTTGTTTACGGTGTCACTTTGTTGTGCTCCACGAAACTTAATTGTGGTCCCCTCTCTTGCGCGTTATTACGCCAATTACAAGGTGAGAAACCAATTGTTTCATGATGCACACTCACACCTGATTGTATTCAATGCACTAAACTATAAAGTGCAAGCAGGGGGTTATTATATTGTCCTGGGTGGTTGTGATTCTTTTTGCATTCATTATCTCTCTCTTCACAATGGATGCTTATTCACTTCCTTTATTTACTTTGTTCAACGTTTTTCGTGTGGAGATCAAAAATGATTATGAAACTAAGAGGTAAAGGGTTATTCCACATCACCATGGGGGCGATACTAAACCAGGACAACGACCACTAGAAAATCTAAGTGGTTAAGCTGTGTTGATGAAGCTTTAGCTCTTCTTCGCTTGTTTGTTTCTCCTGAATTTCTCTTCCACATTGAGTCGTCTAAAACAACTAATTCTACATGGAAAACGTTAGATAAAATGTTTGGACAACAAGATGACATGAGAGCACATGAGTTGGAAAATGAACTACTAGGGTTAAATCCTAGTGAATTTGAAAACCTACAAGCATACTTCTCTAAGTTTTTCCACACTAGATTGTTGTTAAAGGAATGTCAAGTAGAGAAGAAATATTCTCAACTTGATCTTGTCAATTCTCTCTAAGTTAGGTCTCGAATATTCTATCTTTGTGTTAAATTTTTACGCTACAAAATCTACCTTAGGAAATGATTGGAATATGCCCTCCTTTGACTATTTTTCATCCCAACTCATTCGAGAACAAGACAAACTCATTCAAATGGGGTCTCTCAAGTCCAAGTCACATGCCCTTGTAGCAAGTACTAGTAAGGAAAAGAATATTGAAAAGAAGAAAGAAAAAAAGGACCAACCTAAGAAGGAAACCAAGACCAAAACTAAATTTAACATGAATGCTTCGACTTTTGAGCCTAGAGAACAGAAAGACAAGTTTTTGTTCCTATTGCAAGAAGCCTGGTCATAAAGAGCATCTATGTATGAGAAAACAAATTGATCACCTTACTCATTTACTTGAGAAAAATCAAATAGGTGCTCCTGATTCTACCAAACAAAATTCTCCAAAGGCCGAGTATTCTAATGCAAAACGGTCTAAATCTGATAAGAAGAAAGGAAAGGCCCTTGTAGCCAAAGTTACTCTGTTATCGATGTGGATTATATATTTTAGTGCCTCGCACACCACATGGTTTCTTCACATGTTGAGTTCTCCAACATCGAGTCTTGTGGTATGTCCCAAATCATGATGGGTAATGACATGATAGTGTCGGTTTCCAGTAGTGGATCGGTAGAGATGGATGGGGAACATTCAACCAAGTGTTGAGTGTTCTAATATCTCTACCAATCTCCTATTGGTTTACCAAATTAATCACCTTGGTGAAGGAATGTGAGTGGAATTTGATCCTAACTCGGTGATTATTTGTGAGCTTAACGATGACACTATAGTGGCTGAGGGAAAGGTGGATCACCATTCATGGTTGTATACCTTTTCCCACTTTACTTCTGATTCTACGCCCACTACCTTACTCACTCATGAAAATGAGGTTAGTAAGTTATGGCATGAGCATTTTGGACATCTAAATTATTGCTACCTTGAACAATTGAGCCAAAACAAAATGGTCAATAGGTTACCCCGTCAAGTTTTCTAAGAGTCTTTGTGAGGGTTGTACCCTTGGAAAGCATCCTGAAAAGAAATTTGACAAAGGAAAATCCTGGAGAGCTAATCGTCCCTTCGATCTTGTTCACAAAAATATTTCTGGTCCATTTCTATCTCCTTTGTTTACTAGAGCTCTTTATGTGCTCACCTTCATTGATGACTATTCATGATATACTTCGGTATATTTTCTTAAGCTTAAGTCTGAAGTCTTCAAACATTTTTAGGACTTTAAGGTTCTTTTTGAGAAATAGGTGGAACCGTATATTAAATTTCTTGAATCGATAATGGAGATGAATATGTAAAAATAGGTTCATGGATTTCTATACTTCTGAAGGGATCTCCTTACATCATATAGTTGCTTATATCCCTTTGCATAATGGAGTAGCAGAAAGAAATAACCGTACTCTTAAGGAGATGGCCACTTGTATGATTCACTTGAAGTCTCTTCCTCTACTGATATTGGGCTGAAGTAGTGAATTGTGCTAATTACATTCAGAACCATGTTCCACACAAGGTAGTAAGAGGGATGACACCCTTTGAAGCCTAGTTTAGATGCAAGCATGATGTTGATCACTTTTAAGTCTTTAGATCCAAGGCTATGGCTCTGATTCCTAAGAAGAAATGTAAGGAATTGGAACCATAATCCAAACCTTGTATCTTTATATGGTATCTCGATGGCGTGAAGGGATATCATTTGTTGAATCCTACTTCTCATGATCTTTATATTGAGAGAAGTGTTAAATTCAATGAGTCTTCTTTGAATTCTACTTCTATGTCTATTGAGGTTCTTGACTCTTGATTCGGATTTTGACTCATTAGATGATGATGTTGTTGAGCGTGCTCCTCTTCCTGATCCTTCTAACCATCAGACCTTTGAGTCTTCCAATTATGAAAGTAGTGATGATGAGGACTATGTCCCTTCTCAATCAAGTGAAGAATCTTCGAACTCGGGCACTGATCCTCCTGGTCTTCTTTAGGCTAGGAAACTTTACAAAGTATTGGAGATTTATTTTGAGATACTTCGGATATGAGATGAACTCGCTCAAATTTCATTGGATCCCACTCTTTCTTCACCTTTGCTTCTGATCCACAGTATTTTGGGAGGCTTCTGGTATTCTTGAGTGGGATTCTACCATAGATGAGGAGTATTCCTCTCTCATGAAGAACGATACTTGGGATCTCACCCCTCTTCCAAAAGGAAGAAAAATCGTTCGGTGTAAGTGGGTGTTTGAAACAAAGTATGGAGTAGATGGAGATGTCGAAAAGTTTAAAGCATGATTAGTAGCTAAGGGTTTCTCCCAGATAGCTAGGGTTGATTATACTGAAGCCTTTTCTCCGGTTGCGAAGATGAATTCTATTCGATTGACCTTTGCCATTGTCGCAACAAACAAATGGAAATTCCATCAAATGGATGTTAAGAGTTCCTTCCTTCATGGTGACCTAGAGGAAGAGATCTACATGGAACAACCTCTAGGTTATGTTCATGATCTCTCCCTCGTTTGTAAGTTAAAGAAGTCTCTTTATGGCCTTAAACAAGCCCCTTGGGCTTGGTATGATAAGATGGACTCCTATTTACTTACATCGGGGGTTTACTTAGGTGTCACTCTAATCTAAATTTTTATATTTTATGGTAAGATGACTCCATACTAATCCTTGTTCTTTATGTTGATGACTTGTTGATTACGGGAATCTCTTCCTCGATCATTGATTTGTGAAGATCACCTTGGCCAACGAGGTTTCCCATGGTGACTTAGGTCTACTTCATTACTTTCTTGGGATTCATATTTCATAATCTAACTCAGGAATTGTGATTTCGATACCTAAGTATGTTCTTGAATTGCTTTCTCATTTTTAGATGTCTAATTACAAGTCTTATCCTACTCCTTTTCTTTATGAGGTTAAGTTGGTTTCAAATTTCTCTACTCTCTTGGTTGATGGTACCCTTTATCAACAATTGGTGGGGAGATTAATTTACTTGACTCACACTTATTTGGATTTATCTTATGCTATATAGGGATCATGTCAGATTCATGTAGGAGCCCATGAGCTACATTGGAAAGCTAAGTGGATCCTTCATTTTGTTGTGGAACCTATCTTGATGGCATTCGCTATTATGGAGGGGTGGATATTAACTTGATCGAGTTCACAAATTTTGATTGGGCGGTGACTTAGATAATTGGAAATATACCTATGGCTATAGTTTATCTCTTCATTCAGGTCTTGTTAGTTAGTCTAGCAAGAATCGAGAATGCAATTGTGATATATTCTATAGAGGTAGAATACGAGGAGTAGTTAACGTTGCCACATAAGTTGTTTAGCTACGGGGGTATTCGACACGAGTTTGGCATCCACGTTCGGTGGCCTACCATTATCTATTGTGATAACATGATCACTATCTCAATTTACATAAATCGATTCAAAGCATCAACAAATGAAGCACATTGAGATCCATATACACTTCATACGAGATCTTATTCATGATGGTATCATCGATATGTAGTACATTTAGATAGCTAATCGATTTCGAGATATATTCACCAAACCCTTCACTAAGGTGAAGTTTCTTCACTTGTGGTCTCTTCTTGGGGTGAGGTCTTATGCATTTGCTCATATTCTTGGACTATATAGTCCTTCTCTTCTTCTTCTTCTTCTTTAGGAATATGTTTTTATATATGGGCACCTTATCGAACTTTAGTTGTCAGGCCCCATTGACACATCTTTCTTAGTTATTTAGGAGTGTCTTCTTATTCTGTCTGACTCATCATAGCCACTACCCCTGACTTTGATGAAGGGGGGTGTTGGTGTGTGGGATCCTATGTTTCCTCCACTCACATATGGAGGGTCATCTCACATGGGTTAGGTTTAGGGTTTTCTTGTGTTTCATGCACTAGGGTTACTCAACACCCTACATGTACCCTTTCATTATTGATTTATGAGTATGCCAAGAAACTCTGTTGTCTTTCTGCATGAGCAAGCTTTATTTCTATTGTGCAAGTTCTTTCATTGTTGGTTGATCCTTGCGATTACTCTAGAGCCATTACGATTCCATTGGAGTACAATTAATTCATGGTGCATCGTTTCGATTTGATTCACACAAAATATTTCTTTCTTGGGAATGATATTAATAGTAATATGTAATCAAGACTAGATAATTACCCAAAGTGTGTGATTTTGTGTCTACATTTTCCCCATTTTATGTTGGTGAGTGGAAAGCTTGATAACATAAAGTAGATAGAGATGCATACATGATATCCATGTAGATCGATGTAGGAAATGTGCCGAGGGACTAGAAAAAGCGTAGAGCCATAAAAATGTGAAGTGTGGATGCTAAGGAGGATAAAGTGCAAAAAGTGATGAAAATGAACCTAGGGTGGAGAACATGTGTGTAACTATTATGATGTATGTGTTGTTGATGTCGATGTGTGTGATGTTTTCTTATTGTTCATGTTGTGGTGATTTTGAATTCCACTTCCCATACAAATGGACCTATAAAGAGAAGGCGACTGACATGTAGTCAAATACGCATGTATGTGATCAAAGTGTGTAAGGAAAGTATGTAAAATGAAAAAGTGTGAAAAAGGAACACGTGCGCTTGATCAATGATGAGAAAAATGGTGTAGAAAGGATCTTAAAGATTATTTTGAATCGTGAGTTTTTGGGTGATCTCATGTCAATGTAATGGAAGAAGTTCAGGGAAAAATTTCTTGTGTTTTTGCAAACCTTTAGCTGTTTCTGTTATGTAAAAACACCAATACATATGGTGTGCATGTGCTTAAGGAATATATTCCCTATAAAAGCCACTATGTAAATGTTGAATGGTAAAGGACTCTTTACCTGTCAAAATATTTTTGACATGTCAAATAACTATGTAATTTTACCACAGTTACTTAGTATTCTAGGAAATATCATTGTATTGCCCCCTCTTACTAGCAGATCAAGGAATGTTGTTGTGTACTAAGGACCTAAGTCTAATTTTTTTCTAAAACTGAAATTTGTGTTGTATCAGTACCACATTATGTGTATCTCTATATGGGGTGGTGATTCACTCATATGATGCCCCCTATCATTTGGGTGCATGTGACTTCGTAGAAGGAGTATATGACCCAAAAGAGGACCAACCACTTGTGTTGAACTATGCCCTGCGTATGGGAAGGGAATGTGCTTAGTAGAAATCAAGGCACACACAAACAACTAGCTAGGAAAAACATGTGTTAGTACAATCAAAGACAAACAATCATGTATAAAATGAGATGTAAGTGGCACAGACAACGTGTAAACACACGAAAAGACAATGTAGACCACAAAAAGTGGGTTGTAAACATGGGACATCACTCAAGATTTTGTAAGATGATCAAGGCCATCATGGTCATAAGTAGACAAGTATGCACATAGTACAAAGGGAAAATTCTGCAAATAAGAGCATACGAAAAGAGCAAGAAATGGAAAACAATGTAAGAGACAACTATGGAAGAAAATAGCCTTGCATAACAAATGTTGCACATGAAACACTGTTAGCACATTAGAAAGATAAAAAATATGTCAAAGCATGTATAATTCAATAAAATAATGTGCTATGGACAAATATGAAACAATAACACCATGTAATGTATGGAAAGAGATGCCCCTGATAGGCATTATGGGATTGGTACGAGGTACTTATGCCAAGAATACATGTTACATGTAATAGATCCGTAGAATCTGTGATTACAACTAGAAAGCAAGTGAACACGCATGTGTGTATGATAAAGATAATGACATATAACTCTATCTAGCATGTGTTATAAAGTGAGCATGTAACAAGTAAATGTAAGTAAGAGTAAATGCAACCAAGATATGCAACATGATGTGGATGATGTGGAATGGCATGTAGTGTGAATGATAGAATCAATGTGCCCCCAAGTGGATGGAAATGTATGCAATGAGGTTCATGTATTTGTTCCCCCTCGTGATCAAAAATGAAATGTGAGCGAGAGTATGTCATTATGAAATAGTTTGAAAAGTGTGCAAAAGAAAGATGGTGATTGTAAGTTTGCATGTGATACATATGATTGAATGTGACAAAGTAAAGGTGATGAGGTGGTAGAATGTGTGATGATTTAGCCTAAGGTGTATATCACTAAATGTGTGAGGGATATGTATAAAAAGCATGATGATGTAGCATAAAGCGTATATCTAGAAAAGGATGGATAATATTCTAGAAAAGGGTGATGATTTAGGCGAAGGACATATATCACGATATGTGTGAAGAAAGTGGTGGCTTAAAATATCACATAGTATGATAAAAATATTGGTTGAGTAAGTGTGTGAGTATTGTGAGGTCCATTTGATTGGTAAACCCTTAGCAGTTGAGTATGGATAGAGGGACTAAAGTGCATCATTGGGTAGTGGGTGTAGCACATTAAAGTAGATGAGTAAATTGTGTAAGCTATGTAATAGTTATGGTGGTGAAAAATATCATGTGATGTGTAAGGTAGGTAATGTGTAATGTAAAATGTGTAGTGTGCAATGTAATATGTGTAGAGTATATAAGTGTGAATGATGTAAAATGTATAAGAATGTATTGTGGAGAATGTGTATGATGTATAAAGCACAAAATGTGAATGATGCATAGTAGATGGAAGATTGTAAATACTAGAAAATCACATGATGTATGAAGATGTGTAATGTGTAGTATGACTAAGAAATGCTAGAGATATGTGTGGTGAATGTGTCTAGTGTATAATGTGTCATTCGGTCAAGTGTATGAAATTACATATTGTGTCTAGTGTTCAATTGTGATGTTCACATGTGTAGCATGCCCTCAATAGCCAAGTGTGAACCATAACACAAGAGTGCATCATAGGGAGGAGTGATACTAGTGTATATGTTGTGTGTAAAAATCTATGTGTGATGTGATGAGAGTATAAGACTCGTCTTGATTCTAGAGGGGAAAAAAGCGTTTATGCCCTCCAAGTGTGTGTTGGTGAATGAATGTGTTATTCAATGATAAATAGGTGATACATAAGGGTGATAAATTATAACGAGATAATGTATTTTTGATTGAGTGATGTGATAAATTAGGAGATATCATATTGTATGTGTGAGTATCAATAGATGGTCGTATATGTATATATGTATGAGTGATTATGTAATATATAGAGATGCACATGAAGTATGTAATGTGAAGATGAAATGAGGTTCTTATTGTAAGAGATCCCTCAACTTTCATGTAAGAACCACAATAACACAAGTTTTTTCGTCGAGGGGTAACATGACAAGAGTCACCTACCAAAGACCAAGTATGCATGAAGCATTGGAAGCATGTGTGGAAAAAGAAAAGTTGGACCATGTGATGGTGGTAGAAATGTGTCTTGGCTATCAGTAGGAGTAGTTGCTTTGATGAAATGAATTTGAAATGAAAGTGGAGTAGGATGGGGAGGAATATTTAATGGTGGTAACTTAGGTGGGATTGATGATGTTGCAGATGACTTGATAGGTGAAGAAGATAGAGGCGATTTTGAGGCGGTTGTGTATTTGGACTTTGTAATGTCATAGATGACTTAATAGGAGGGGGTGTTAGACTGATTCTTAATGGAGGTTGCTTAGGTGAAGCTTGATTTTTCATAGAAGGAAAATGAGATGTGATGGCATGATGTTCATTAGACATAGAAGAATCCACTTTAGTAACTAATTGGAATGTAACAACTATAGATGTGCATGTAGTAGAATATTATGCTAGTGAATGAGATAAATCCCTGAAGCTCAAGATGCTTGATCCTTCATCGTAAATTGTAATTATGTCCATTGATTTGATGATAATTACAATATGGGTGACCTTGATATTTTACAAGTCGGTAAGGAGAATAGCCTTGAGTAGATGGTAAAGTGATCAATTAATGACTAAGGAGCTCAGTAAGAATGTCATGTTGCGTAGCATTATGATCAAAGGTGAGAGGCTCTGGTAATGGTACGTAAGGCTTACTAATATAAGAACATGTAGAATACATAAAATGAAGATGGGATGTAGAAGGAGAACAAACATGAGCCTAAGAAGCATCTTTAAGATGTTGGATTTCATATTTAAGATATGTAATCATAGATTTTATAACCTGAAATTTTTCTTGAAATAAATAAAGAAAATTTTTAATTGAATCAAACATGGATTGATTATATGGAGTATCAAAAAGACTAGATCCGTCATATAAATGATTAAAGATAGGACTTATTTCATGTGGTGATGTATCTTGAGGAATATATATGGTGTATAAGGTTTTTACATAACATCTTGATAATTGGGATGCGTCTTAACTAAATTAGATAAATAAATTTGAGGAATTGTATAACCGTGATAGAGAGAAAAATGAGGATCCTAAGATCCTAAGCGTGAAAGAGTCGGGTTCACCAAAATGATTAAGCTAAAATGTAATATATGCGGCCTAATCGATGCTATGGTAGCACTAAATAAATACAATAATTGAAATACATAAATATATAAAAGAAAGATAATAAATGAATAATGAAACCCTAATGTGTAAATAAGGGTAAGATGGATTAGCTGATTTGCATTGTTTTCGAAGGTGTGCAAGAATGGAAAGCGAAGAAATCCAAAGCATTGAATTTCACACTAGAATACAAAAATGTATATCTACATAGATAAACTAGATTGGGGCACTTGACGAGGGGCACGGGGACACCCAAATGCATCTGGGTAATGATTATGGGCACTTGGAGTGCATGAAATGCTCGAAACCCAATTTTCGGGTCAAAAGATGTTCACTAATGCTTTCCTTTTTTTTGCTACAGATTCACACAATGATCATCGAGGTCATGATAAAACTACAATAAATAATGAACTGAAAAACCTCAAATAGACATCAAATCCCAAGAACGAAAGATGCATAATGAGGTTTCGGGATGTCCTCAACCACCGCATGATAATGGTGGAATTAAAATTGAGCACCGCACTATATCTTAAACCTAATTTAGTTACGTGTGTGTGGAATCGTGCCATAGGTTTCTCTTTTATCAGTCACACTTGGATAACGAGTAAGTAACTAGATTTAGAATGTAGCAAATGTGT